>LOND01000204.1:100574-133639 GCA_014220965.1 Paragonimus kellicotti
GATGAAGCACTATGTAAACGTGGAGACCTCCGTGTGCTTCTCAGCCGTGGACACAGTTGGATCATATAGCAGTCAGTTACAGGTGGCGCCACTCTGTTAAGGACTGTCGTGCCTTTTGGAGCAACCACCTGGACTCGGACCATGCTGTTGTGCGTGCCCGTTTTGTTTTGTCAATTTGCCCCAGAGAACATACGTTCGTAAATGCAAAGCAACTAACTGGCACTCGAGGGATGAGAGTGTGAGGAACGTCTCTACCAGAAGGCGTTGGGGAACAAGTTGCCCAGTTCGAATCAGGTGAAAGATCCTAACGAACACTGGGAACAAATCGCCGCAGCTATGAAATCATGCTGTGAAGAGGTATGTTCCGAAGGAGCTGTTCAGTTGCGACAGAACTGGATTTCCGTCGCGTCGATAAACCTCATGAACAAGCGTCGCTCGATCCCACCTGGTTCTGAATATGATGACGACCGTCGAGAACTTAAACGCAAGCTGACTAAAAGCTTGCGCAAAGACCGTGAGCACTACTTGGTCGAACAGTTGAAAGGCGAGTGATCGGGCTGGTTTGTATGGAATGCGCTTCGCACCTTCAAAGTGCAGTGTTACTTCAAGACTGGGGCATTTCCACTCCTACTTTCTTTATTGCAGGTAATCCGCTTGAGACTGTGGACAGTTTCACCTACTTGGGTAGCATTATCTGCTGATGAGATATCAACGAGGATAGCAAAGGCACGAGTTGCCTTTGCCAACCTGCGTCATCTGTGGCGTCGAAAAGACGTTCGATTGTCGCTGAAAGGAAGAGTGTATAATGCCTGTGTGCTCTATGGTTCGGAAACGTGGCCTGTTCGCAAGGAAGATATCAACAAGCTTGCTGTATTTGACCATCGTTGTCTCCGCCAAATAGCCCACATTAAGTGGACTGATCGCGTGAGCAATACGGCAGTTCGCCGGCGCGTATTCCGGAACGCTCGGGATGCGCGATCGATCGGTCAACTACTCACGT
This sequence comes from Paragonimus kellicotti, assembly GCA_014220965.1. NCBI lineage: Eukaryota > Metazoa > Platyhelminthes > Trematoda > Plagiorchiida > Troglotrematidae > Paragonimus > Paragonimus kellicotti. The sequence continues at coordinate 101,575 of LOND01000204.1, forward strand.
TGCACAGCCTGCGATGGTTAGGTCACGTACTCCGCATGCCAGCTGAGCGTTTACCGTACCGGCATTATATACTGAGACCACCAACAGTTGGGTGAAACCACGTGGTGGTCAAGCGACAACGTGGTCACGAAATATGAAAACCCTGACTGCTCCACTGAGTAAAGTGGGTAGGTGTCGCCTGCCTGGATGGGGTCCTCGTGATCACTCAAACCGCTGGTTAGAGACGCTATCCGAGATGGCGGCTGTCGCAGTCAATGGCGTACCTGCATCCATACCATTTCTAGTTCTTCCGCTTAGACTTCTATTAATTTTCAACCTTCTTAGTAACGTTTTCTTCTAGGATATTCCACGTCACTGTTGAGGTGAGCGGCAGCCCGAGCCACAGTACCTTTTGGTCAGGCTCATGGCTGATATGATGATGATGATGATGTATAAGCCAGTTTCTCAACAGCTAATCGTTGCTGGCAGTGGATTCATAGACCAGCAAAACTAACAACGAGACCACAACGTACAAACGCATAGTCCGAATGCAAGTTTGTGCATCGTCATCATCGTCATCATAATCATCATTGAGAGCAATACATCAGTGTTTCACGCTGATGCTCAGCTACAGAAAAAAAATCCTGTATAGGATGAAAGAAGTAATAAACAGGAGGCGAGGGGAAGTGGAACTACTAAAAATAGCTACGTATATATGGGAACTTACACGATCAAGGTGCCTATACCTCACAAACTAAACAACCGAGCTGTAGGTGAAAGTAAGGCGTCATCAGCAAGACAGCTTCCTTACGGCTTTCACTGCCCGCGTCATTAAGTGCACTCACTTCACAGACAACTCGGCCAAACAACGACAACATTCACGCCACTGAGCTCGATTAGCCGCCATCTCACCTAACGTCTCAAGCCACCGACTCTGTGAGTCGCGAATTACCCCTTCTGGCTGGCCAACTCCGAAATACAGGTCGCGATAAAAGCACGAATGAAACATACCTCGGTTGGGTAATGTATCTAGTCACCAGACGCTTCACAAATTCGCATGGAGAGCCGGTTTATATTCGTGGAAATGATTTACCGTGTAGCCGCGTTGACGCGCTGATACAAATTTGTTTCCGCGGCTATCAAGATGTCAGTAACGTCTGGAGACATTAGACTTCTGACGATGGAATCGTGTTTCTCGGTTGGGGTTTACCCTATCCTTAGCAATGAATGTGGTAATCTTCAATAATGCTTTCGGCCACGCGGGATTTGTGTCTGTCAAGCCAATATGTAACCTTGGTGTTCGGCACAGCGTGATTCTGGTCATAACTTCCGTAGCAAATAGCAAATGGGACAAACCTCTTGTGTTTGTTTTCAAACGACGAGGATCATGAAGTAGAGTTTTTTAACAAATGAATGGTAGCTGGGATTGGTTGGTTTGGGTGCAAGACCAACCGCCGACACCTCGGTCAAGGATTTACGATAGGTTCATGGAGCATATTTCATCAATAACATAAGCCCGTAATTGTGACTGCAGAATACTTACCGGTTCTCAGGACTGATGATCTGCAATGGTTGCGACATATGCGGCGTATTAACTCGAGGATTCACCGACGGATGATCATCTGGTGTGTTAGGTCTGTTCAGTCTGAGAGTCCAAGACTAACGTGTTACGGCACTTGTCTCCTACTGACTGACCGATAATTAAGTTGCTTCATGCGACCTCCACATGGCGTTTCGCCATCTGGATTATCTGACACATCTTCCATGCCCTTTGGAACCGTTGATCACGATGATTATTCTTACGCTTCCTTTGGGATTTGTCCGTGGTTGCAGACGACCAAAGATGCCCGTACGCCTTGTTAAGAGCACACCAGGTGGATGGCTGGCTATGCGGGAGCCCGTATACTCTGAACCCCTTATGTAGCCGGTGACATACGTTGTGTCGTAGTACCGTTAAAAAGTTTGTGGATTATTTTATCGACAGTCCGGCCTTCACCCTTGGATCCACCATAATCTGGCATTACTACCGCTGATTGTCAGCGACTGCTGATTCACCTGGTATATCGTGCTTATTATGTAATTACGTCCTCACTCGAACGGACGTTCCCAATTGCTTAACCTACGGATGCTTCCGGTGGCGTCGAGCTAGCCCGCCTGATTTCACGGGTAGAGAGCTAAGGAACATTCTGTGGTCAGACGTTCAGCGGCATGAATGGGTGTCATGATCATCATAGACGTAGACAGAAGGATTGAGACGTTCAGTATGTCGGTTTGGGGACACTCAGGACACCGTCACACTAGGCCGACCACAGGATGTAGGCGAACCGGGGCGGGACACCTGAGAAAAATCAGTGCTGCATGTTACGTTCAAGCAAGCGTGAACGTATTCAGAGTTGGTACATGAAAACTGTGATGTCTAATCGATCGGGACAAACACTAGTGTTATCTGAGAATTTTTCATTATGAATAACTTCGCCTTCACACTGGTCCTGGTCCACCAGTTTGGCTTTTAGATCTTATCTCGGACGTCCTTGGTAGATTATACAAGTAACTGATGTCAGTACTATTGTGCTGATAAGTTACGTTCTCCTTGATTCGATCCCTTAGTCTTCCTGCCAGCTACTTGAACTAAGAATACCTTACCATAGATGCTGTCCACATTCATTCTCCTAAACAGGCAGATTCGTTATTGTGCGTTTATCACAATCCCGTTGCGTTTCGGAAACCAGGACAGTAGTCGATACATTAGGTTGACAGCTCAGTTGTCTGATTGCTGGCAGTTGCAAGCTTCGGACAATTCCTTGGGCGCTGTCCGACCGGAGTATGTGTAGGCGGCACTGCAACTGCCTCAGATAGCTAGGTTTCTGTGAAGAGTTTGCTGTGCTGTTTGACCATATCTGCCAGACCAGTTCATGCCCTCAGATTCATCACTGTCTCCTCGTAGTCTGCTTACGCTCCTACTAGGTGCAGTAGTGAATTTTAAATTTACCTTATACGAGAAGTTAACCATTGCATGTCTGTCAAAGTACAGCTCCGATGTTGCTGCTAGTTGTTGATGCTCCGTCGACAGTAAATTTCGGCCTGCCACCTCGACCAGACGAAGATGAGCGACTGATGTAGTTTTGTTCTGAGCATCAGCTGTTTTTGACATGTACGTGTTTCCGATGTAATACGTCACGGCTCTCACTTAATCTGGTCTCAGCGCAGCTACAAGTTATAGATATGCCTAATCAGTTTCGTTGATCGTATTCAAAACACGACTGAACTTGGACTTTGCTTTCCTCTGTTGTTTGTAGATTTCTTCTCCAGTTTACCGGACATTGTTCGCAACACTCATGGTAACTAGCCGTTGATAAATCAATTCAACCTGAAGGGCTGATTTACTTTTGAAACTTATTCTTTCTGTTTTTTTAACTACCAGCTACTTACCCTTAATCTCGTAGTCGTTGAAAGAATCGGGTGCTATCGTTTGTGGTGCAGCTGCGCATAGAAATGGCAATCTTCTGATCTTGATGTCATTATATATTAGGCGAAAACTCCCGTTCGATGGTCCATGTAATAGATTGTGTCTGAGTGCATGTCAGTCAGCCCCGTTGCCCACTGAGTGACCGGGTTTTTTTGAAGGGGCTCTTGAGATTGAATCTGTCTCCTCTTGGAAAATTGTCGGAGGATCATTTCAGCTTACTCAAGGTGTGGGTTCCAAGAGAGACATGAAAGTGTGGCTGAAGCTCATTTTCAGTTAGTCACTAAGGTAGTTTCGTTGAGCAGACTCGTTCAGTAGGTTCTCCGGCTGTCATTGCGTCGCTTTCACAGACTTCTGAGTATATACCCTGCTCTGTTAACCTAGAATTGCTTGTCCCAATTTAGGTCAGCAATTACATCACAGTTTTCATGTTTCAAAGTTATTGACTCTGACGGCCTCATGTGACCACCATTCGTAGGTGTTCATGCCTTAGTTCAAGCTCTATACAAATTTTCCACAGTTAGCTTCACAAGGTGTGGACACTGATGTTGAGTGTGTGTATAGACAGTTTTCCGTTGTCTGGTCTCTCTTTTTATTTGCTGAAGTTTGCCATTTTCTTCATAGCTACAGTGCAGTTAAACCTCAACGTGAACACTAACGTATTGCTGTTTTTGATGATGTGGATGAGCGTTTACGGTTAAGATCATTCCCTTTAATTGGAGTCGACATAGTGGCCCTCATGTTTAAGTATAGAAATCGGGGCACCAGTGGATACCATCATCGCTCGTGTAGTTACTGTGGACCAAGGAGCAAACGGTAAGAAAAATTTCAAAAGTTTTTAGCCCGAGTTTGGGTGCATTGGTCAGGTTTGTCTTCTTTACCATATACCAGAACATCGTCATGCATTTCCGGTATCCATTAGTAGTATTTGTCGACAGAGTACATTTGACCGCAGACCTAATGGCGCATCGAGAATGTTCACGTATGTAAATATGTCATTTTGCCACCGAGTTGTGCCAGGTGCGTGTCTACAGGGGACTGTTAAGTACACTTCAAACCAAAAACAGTGTCCGTCATCACTCGATGGAAATGTAGTGTGAAAGAGGCCCGACAGCTCATAAACGTTGATTTCAACAGCTGGGGTGTGCTAACGTTCCTAGTACATGCGCGTGAGGAAGAGCGGACTGGCTTAGGACGAAGCAGTACACCGATCGCATGGCTAACAGCGTCCTAGCGGAGTCAGGTGACTCGTTACAGGGAACAGTCAGAATTCCGAAAAGGTTGTTAGAACCTGTCCAGGCAATATAATTGCTATTTAACAGCTATAGACATAGTAACCTTGTGCCAACAGAAACCGGGCTCCATTTGTGGTTGAAAACAGCCTAAATTGGTATTTTTCAAAGGTATTTATGACCCCACAGAACGTGCTTCGCGCAGGCAATCTATGTGTGCACAAATGTCACTCAAGGGGATATGGCAAGCAACCAGCGTTGGTGGGATTTTTTTCTGATGGTCACTTCATTGTACCAGGTCTCTTTAGTCTCAGTGCGACCTAGAGTAGAGAGCTGTCTGTCACTCGACATTCTGGATATTTCGAAGTTCACGCAGCTGTGACCACTTCGGGCCGCAGGATTAATGGTTTTGGTGCGCAATCGTAGGTGTGTATCACGCCAGTTGACAAGCTATCCCGATGTTTTAGGCAAATAGCGAAACTATCTTAATTTCCTAGCGTTCCCTAACTGAAACGTATTAATGCTCATCACTCCATCATGCAACTGGGCAGGTAAAAGATAGCAACCTCTTGTTGCTAGTGGATTTATTGAAGAGTCAACATTTGCTATTAATGTAAGGTAGTAATGCTCCCAAGTTTTTGGGATTATGGATTGAAATCTCCTTCAGGCTTCTTCAACGACGAAGCCTGTTGTGGTTGACTGTTCAGTCGGTCTGTCTGGGGATGCTTATCGCTACAGCGGTGTCATTTCGAGATTTCATTAAACGAGACGCATTGCGTTTACCTACTGTCCATGTGCTGTTGCAAATAATAAAGTCAAAGTGAAAAATCGCGTTGCCAGTGCCAGAAGGACGTGGTCGGGTGCTGTGTTCTACCTGATGACGTGACGTGGATCTAAGAGAAAGTTATGAGAAGGTGAGATTGGATAGGAAGAGTCTAGCGGAAGAACTATGAAATGGTACTGTGCATCGAAGGTACGCGCATTGACTGCGACATGCCGCCATCTCGGATAGCGTCTCCAACCAGCGGTTTGAGTGATCACGAGGACCCCATCCAGGCAGGCGACACCTACCCACTTTACCATGAAGCGGTCCAGGCGTTTTCATATTGGTGACCAGCACGTTCGTTTCGGCATTGATACAGCGTGGGATTATCAGCCCTGTTGTTATCTCAGATGGTTTATACGTGCAGGAGACCGGACAACTGATACGCCCTGGCATGCAGGGAGTAGTAGATTACCCTAACGTCGCGGCCTAGCTGTAGGTGAGAGTAAGTTGACCACGACTTCTATCGCATCACCAGAATTGCGTTTCGTCTCAGCGCGTCTCGCGGCGTATAACTGGCGGTATTTGTCCTCGCGATTCATGATCATGTTTAATCTGATGTGTTGCTGTTATGTGCGCGATTACGAGGTAGTGTTGAATTAGTACAGGCGAAGCCGTGCTTGATATCTTTTGCGCGTAGGCCGATCGAATTCAGAGCTCCCAGTAGGCCATAGCCTTTTACACTCTTCTCTTTCAGGCGACATGGTGATCCGATCTTATCGAGCTGACCATGACGGCCGGCTCTCGCGAAGAAAAATCGCTGCTTTGCTATCCTCGATGATAAGTGTATAATATCAGGGCATATATGTACCAAGGTAGTTAAAGCTGGTCCACGTCGTCTCGGACAGGCTTGCACGTGCATGAGAAAAGTAGGGTGTAATGACCTCGGTGTGAAAGGATAACCTGCTTTTGAAGTGGCGAATGCATTCCATACAACGCGCCACTCGCGACTCGCCTTCAAGGTGTACGAAGAATGTAGCTCACGTCCTCTTGTGCAAGCTTTTAATACTGTGTGTGTATTGAGTATACACGTCGGGTCTGTCATCACGATTCAAGAATCGATGGGTGAAGCGACGCTTGTTCGATGAGTTTAGTCAACGCTGCGGAGAAATCAAGTTCTGTCCGCAAAAGCGAACAGTGGCACTTTCGGGAAGCACTCATACGTTCGACGAATGATCTCTTAAGGAGCTGCGGCGAGTTTGTTTGCCCAGTGTAGTGTATCATGGTGCTAACCTCACGTTCGAAGTGGGGAAATAACTTGTTGCGCCAACTGCTCTGTTTCGGCGGTGTATGAGACCGTTCCTAGCACTGCTGGAACTCCATACACTGAGTGCAGTTCACGTTGCTTCTGATAGTTTACCGAAAGCCGGGAGGGGTTCAATTAATCTCTGTCGCGCATTGTTCAAGAACAAAACGGCAAGGGCGCAGCAAGCGATTGGTCTGAGGTCGGTGGTATGCTACACAAGAGCACGACAGCTCCCTTCAGGAAGCGCTGGCCGGCACGGCTGCAAATGAAATGCTTCTGTATGAATCAACATATTTGTCACGGCTGAGAGCACGAAGGCGCGAGTTAAACACGACGATCTAGACTCAGCAATGCATTACAAAATCACTACGATGTGGCCAATTCGATACTTGCAAGGTATGATGGGAGACCTTAGGATGCGCGCGCTGACGGACAGGGATACATGATGCCGGATCTCGGTACGCAGAGCGTTTGCCGAGCAGCAGTACAAAACTGAATAGACGCTCCCGCGGTGATGACTCAATCTCATGGGTGCGAGAAAGAGACACAATCTCGCAAGTTACACAGATGAGGTTGACAAGTAAGCCGCGCTCTTCGATGCCTGGAATGTTTTGGTATATGAGATTCCGCAAAAGGTCCGAGCGAGAAGTGGTGTCATTTGACGGGTCCTTGGTAGAATCGAATGTTGTCGTGGAAGACGATACGGGCCTAAGTTACGCGATACGACCACCGTGCTGCTTTTTGGTCCCCGTCGTTAGCCAACGCTTAACCAACAAAGGAGTACAGTCAAATTTCGAAGCGCTAGCCGGAAAGATGTTCACTAGAGACAGTACTAACTGACGTTGATATATAAGCATCAGCGCCGAATCGGGCGGGATCCCGGGATTTAGCCGATTAGTATTGCACGTATGACGCGCACAGTGACTGTCACACTGGGATCCAATGCGGCACAACACATCGTGGGTTGCTCTGGATGGCCCCCCAGTGCGATTCGGCCAGTCCAGTTGACAACGGAGATTCTGCGCTTCAGATGGGCTGTGCGCGAGGTTGTCGGCGTCTTACTAGATACAACCTAGAAGAAATAGTGCTGTAGATTGACATGCTTAGTGCTGCGAGGTAGGGTTCGAGGTGGCTAACGTGCTGATCGTAAGGGGATCGCGAGTCCAACACGCCGCCATCCAAGCCTAGATAGGATCTCAGAGTATAGGCCAGAGCATAGGCTTGTCTTGCCGACTTGACGGAGCGGACGTGGGGTGACTTGCATGGATGCAATCGTTTTATTCCCGTCTCATTGGCCTTGGACTTAGAGACAATCATCGCCCTGGAGGTCCGCACATGAGACGCGATGGAGAGATGGTGGGGTAACTCGCTACGCTGGAAGTGTCTTGGTTAATATTCGTCATGTCGCTGGACGCGACTAACGGTCTGTACTTCCCGGCTCGTTTATGGTCCGGAAGGGTGGGTTGACTTGAGAACCCACTTGAGTCTCTGATATCAAGTCTGATCTGCGAGACACAGGATACAGATTTTCTTGGGGGACCCACCGGGGCCAGTGATAAGAGTCTGACTCAGACTTGCGTGAGAGGCTTGCCTAACCCGGGACGCTCAGTGAATAGACTTTGTGCCCTGATTTGCGGGGGGCGACTGCTTGTCGCACAGTGACTCGCTACTGCGAAGGGTGAATAAGGCTTTTCTGGCGTGGGGCACCAGATGTTTTTCGACCGTATTGGATATACGGACCCGTGGTGCACGTTTCCAACGTTTGCGCGGCGACGGATGATTGGTCTTTAGTATGAGCTACCCCTGATTTGTCTAAGTGGCGTGTTGTTACTGACTAGGCCAGGGACGAGCAGTTGCGGACAGTGACGTGAAAACTGAGCTTGTGTTAAAGACTGCTATGCGGGGAGCGTCTCGCTCGCTACCTAAGTCGTATCGCATGAGCAGGCGGTACAGGTGGGGGATAGATGACGCTCACCTCTTTACATGTAGGTGACGATTTCGTTATGGGTGAGAGCTGTTCTTTTGTGTGAGCTCTCCCATGGCGCTTGGAGCAAGGTTGGGAATTCTTAGGAAGTCGCGGTACGATAAGTATAGAAGATCTCTAGACACTCGTCGGGTCGAATTCTGCACACGCCACAGCACGACCTGTTTGTTCGAAGTTGCGGGTGGATTATAGAATCAAGGTGGGTTGGATGTAAGTGGGAGTCTCGAAACAGCACACAAGCCAGAACAGTTCGTCAAGTTAGCGGTGTAGATCAGTGGGCATGAATGGGAAGTATATTTGCCATTGTTGACGTGTGCTTTAAGCTTTCAATCCGCACTCTTCCCCAATTCTCTTCTCGGAGCTTTTGAATGTTGAGAAGTTTTGTGCTAACGCTTATTCTTTTAGTGTTCCAATCATTCTTCCCACATCGCGTAAAGTTTTATTCGTCCGTGTTTGTGTGTACTCTTTCCTCGCCAAACGAACTGATTTGTCAACAGATTCCAGATTTCGGGAGATCTTAGCCTTGAACCGGATAGTCTGGAGGGATACGACCGTGACGACATCCGAAGGTTCAGTGAGCAACAGTTGTGCGGCCGTGAATTGAAGTGCCCGGTACCCGAAGTAAGCATAAGTGCCGCAGGTCGTGGTGACATTGTGGCGAAAAATAATTCGGTAAAGCAAGCTGTTCATTGTCGTGTTCATACGTTCTCACCTCTGGTGCTCGAGTTTGTGAACCTAAATTCAAGTCCACAACGTATTTGGGCGTGATGTGCATTTCTGCCTGGTTTTGTGCATTTGGCTGACGCTGTCTGTCGTGGATTTTCTCGTGTTGTTGCTCGCCCGTTGATCCGATTTCGTTGGATAATGAATCTTGGTTGCTCCTGCTGTGTGTAGTCTATTCACTGTGGGCTTCGACTACATCTCAATCCCGCACGTAGATATTCGACTGAGTGTTGGAATAATGGCGTCTCCCACTGGATCATCCATCACAACTTGACCGTATGGAGTTGCACGGATCCTCAAATTGTCAGGTTATCGACGTACCCATAGTACACCGTTCGGGAAGAGAGGACCAGTACGTTAGGCTCAACTAGGTTTTCACTCATTTTTTCATTGATGTCAACCAACAGCCACCGTCGCTTAGTAAATCAATCATTCTGTTCTTCAGAAACTTGGGTCATTGTGTCCTCGGCTTTATTGGTGAATTGTATGATGACTATCTTGTTTGTCCCCCGGCTTGGCCTTAAATTTCTGTTCCTGTTCTTCCTCCTGTCTGGGGTGCAATAATACATACTTCCGCACTGAATTGTTTGCCTCATATCTTGTATGTTTGTTACCACTGGGACCTCCCGATTCCCCCTCCCCGACAAATAAGGACTTCACGTTCATACTAGCCTACCAACTAGCTAGGCAGCATTGGCCGGCTGGACACAAAGGCCTCACTCACACACCTACTGGTCTTATTCCTTCGGGTTTACACCGGATATGTGATGTGTGAGTGGAACCACAAGTGGTGCAGCGCAACCCACGAATGGTGAGTGTTATGCGTAGGCCTCTGTTGGTTTCGGTCACGGTGACAGGTTAATCCAAAGCACATATAACCAATCGCACAGTCTCCCGATAATCGGTCCCCATTGTCATACATCTGAAGGTTATTGTTTGTCGTTATTGAAGGGCAGTTACAGTGCATGAGTTAGGCGTTTTGACAGCCTTTGAACTTTGACTACATCGTATAATAAACCACTGCATCACTACGTCAGCCGTGCGATAGATGCTTTACTTTGTTCTCAACCAACATATTGAACCAACCGCTTTCTCGCGCGCATGTTCGCACTCCCTTACACAACCTCGCCTGTCTTCGTGAACTGTCTAGCTTACTGTGCGAGCTATGTTATTCTGTTAGTCAACTGACAACATATCTTCGTTTATATGCTCACTTTTGAGACCTCGGAAGCGTGTACGGTTGCAGTGGATAAGTCTGAAACTTACTGTATACGCTGGCGTTTTACAGTATGCGTCTCAGCGCTTGGCGATCTATGACATTGCTGTATGTTACCGTCCAGTTGATTAACACCAAGAACATATTGGAATGTTCCTCTACGAGGTTTGGTACCCTAATTGTTATTACATTTTTTCGCCTCCTGAAACAAAGTGGAGCCGGTACTTTTTAGTTGAAAATTCCACCTGTGTGTTTTGTGCTAACATTTGCTTGCACCGATTGGCTTTATCAACTCTTACGCTCTGGTTTAGAGGTCAATTTGAATCGTGGTATCAGATGTCTCAGTGGTCTTTCTTCCATGTCCTCGGCTTTGAGTTCGTGCAGTTTTACGCCTTCATTGTTCATGATTTCTTTCTGGCTTTCCAGACGACCATGCCGCTTCGTTTCGAGCTGGAACCCGTTGCGAACAGTTCTACATCCGAATCAGTCATACTGAACGGATCTAATCTTAGTTCCACTGCTCGCCGTATTCTCGAAAGCTTGGAACGTTTTTCAACACCGTTGGCAATAGCCGATCGTGTTCCTCTACCTGTTTATCCTACTACATCTCAAAGGCCCGCAGCTTTCCCAGTGAGTTACTGTAGATAGTTACCTAAATATCAGAAGGGCTTCCGGATTGCGACCGATTCCGTCAAATGTGACATTATCGGTTCGTCGCACTAAACTGGTTATTTTGATGCGATACGTAAACCAACACAGATTGATATCTCCCGGAACGGTGTGACAAACGCAATCCACCGTATCACCAGGTTATAGGATTCGCATCAGTATTTTTTATACTGAAGTCAGTGATATATCTGGTGAGAATTGCAACCAATCACACAGTTGCGAGTCTGTCACCGTAATCTCAACCACCGTTGCTTTGAGTTGGACAGTCCGACAGCATCTGATCGGAATGACTATTTCATGGTGACAGAAAAGACCTTTTTCCGTGAAAACAGAAACGTAGCCTACAGAAATCTAGCATACACGTTTAGATCCATTCATTAATTGTAGTCTAGTCAATTTTTAAGTCGACTTTTATCGGTCCATTCATTTTTGGTTTGGTGCACTGTTTGCCTAACCCCGCCAGCTTGGAACCTATAGAATGGCCGACATAATTGCCATTCCATTGATTGAAGGTTACGCAAAATTATATCCGTGAGGCCTTTTTGGCTCTAATGTAAGGCCTGCGCTTCCAGAGCGTCATGCCTTCTCATTTTGTTGTTCTCATCAAAATCCCTCTTTAATTTGTGTTTTTTCACGTCAGATCTTCAAGATTTCAACCGAGTAGCCAGTTAGACTTGAACAGTCAAGTACATTATTGTTCAAAACAGCAGTTACAGTTTTCTTTTTCTCGTACTAGCAATTTACTCCTAGTGCACCAAGTTGTAGCCAGCCTGATAAACAAGTATTAAACCGGTTATTCTGCTTGTACCCAACTTGCATTTATAAGTCTCATTTCCGTCCTTTATTGTGAACTTTCAGTTGAAGAAGACTTTCAGGTCTCATCGATTCCCACCCTACCTACATGCCTATACTCATCTTAAATATTTACAAAATCGTAAAACCGGTATCGGCGTCGATGAATCTGTCCGTGAATTGCCAAAGGATGATGAACAACGACCTTGGTCTAATCCTGTGCTATCCGTTTCCAGCCAGGCTACTTCAGAAACACTTAACAATGTGCCAAATCCCCCTGGTCTGTGTGTTACAACTGTAGGGGCTGTCGGCTTTCAAAACTTGCCTCTCCTTACTGCTTCCAAAGTCATACATGAAACGACTTCAAAGTCAGACTTTCGTGTGCTGGACAATTCCAAACCGTCAGTTTCCGTGCATGCTGCTTCTCCGTCCGTATCCTATACCTTCGCTTCCCCTATTCGGCGATTGCCATCTGTAGCCAGTCAATTGGCATTGCGTTCTTTACAGGAACCCGCACTGAAGTATACGTTCAGTGCCCCAGGACGACCGTGTCGCTCGTCGACCTCAGCTTCATCTACTAGTTCCGCTGAATCCTTCATATGTGCAACTATACCGAAATCAAACCCCACTTTCTCCAAGTCCGTTTCCTCGCCCATTCTAAGTCTGATTATGGAATCGACAAACAAACCGGACTATTCGGCAAGGCTTCAAAGTGGTAAGCTTAAAAATGCGTTTACATTTGGGTATACACTTCTGCTAGTGATCGTTATTCACTCCCTGCCTTGTGTGTTCATCTTGGTTTTGTTATGAACACTTCAGTAGCCTTGCTGCAGTCAATTAGGCTGTCCGATTCGGTCTTTCTCGTGAGATCTCCACTTGTCAGTCCGTTTTCAGCAGGCTTCCTTTACATTGTTACTTGACGACGCATACCACCTGGGGTTTCCGTTTTTGTTCCCAGAGTGCTGTATTCATTTATGAATTGAGGTTTGATAGGGAGTCCAGTGTGCATGCTTAGAAATTTGACTACGCGTTGGCTTGAAGATATCGACATGCATATACTTCCTCATTCGTCAGTCTCAAAGTGCATCTCTCAGCTGAACTGTAGAATTTCTTGGTGCATGTGACAACACTCACCAATCCACATGAGTGGCAGGGTTCTCCTGTCAAGTGAAGCATGTGTGCATGGTTAATGCAGTGACTAATATGGTGTAACACAACGTGCTTGTCGCGGATATGTTATTCGTAGTTACCGTTAGTCTACAAATACTAAGTTTGATATGATAGGAATGTGGATAATCCCGTGGTGGTCAATGCGTACACTGTCTGATCCATTCTTGAAAACCAGCTTCAGGTCCACGTCTCCGTCGTTTAGAACGCTTCTGTTAATCCAGAGCTTCCAAACTCATGTTAACTCCTTGGTTGCAGCCGTGAAAAGTGAGGGTGTCGGTCTGAATCGAGCATCTAGTGGCTTTTTGGTCTTGAAAATTCTCAATTGCAACAGCTCGTTCTTTCCGGCTAACACTATATCCAGCGAGTCTTTCCTAACTGCATTCGAACACTGGGCTCGTAGCTTTCTGAACGCAATTATGCTCCCATCTGGTCGGACTGTTCCATCAAACATCAGAGTGCCAATGTGGTCGCACAAACTTCATGCCACGCAAAGCAGTACCGTAATTATCATGGACAGCAATACATCAGTGGTTCACACTGATGTTTAACTACCACACAACCATAGAGAATAAAAGCTTGCATAGGAAGAGAGAGTGAAGAAAGAAAGGGAGGGGAAGAGGGTCTAACTACTAAAAATAGCTACGTCTATATTCACACATACAACATCAAGGTGCCTACACCTTGCAAACAAACAACCGAGCTGTAGGTGAAAGTAAGGCGTCATCAGCAAGACAGCTTCCTTACGGCTTTCACTGCCCCGCGTCATTAAGTGCACTCACTTCACAGACAACGACAACATTCACGCCACTGAACTCGATTAGCTGCCATCTCACCTTGCGCGACCAGGCTTCCCTTTCGTAACGTAATACATCTGTCGATGTCGCCATATATATGCGACCCTCAAGCTTCAGAGGAATAACGTTTAGTCGCCACGGTTGTCCCTAGATTGACGAACACTACCCCAGCACTAGAAATAATGGCTTCTATTTCATTCCCAACATTTTTGACGCAATTAATACAACTTTCTAAGTAAACAAATCCGTCAACAATCTCCATGACTTCATTATCTAACATTAAATCTACGTAATCACAACAATCTTGCAGAAGCACTTTGCATTTTGAGGCTGCAAAGCGCATTCCGAAGTATTTAGCAGAACGCGAAATAGCGTCCAGTGTTGTTTGTGCCGCTTGAAAGTTGTCAAACAGCAACACCTTGTCGTCAGCATAATCAAGATCAGTCAGTCTTCCACATGACGTTTCTCCAGGAATTTGGCGAAGAGCAAAAATGTGATCTATACAACCCGCCCAGGGCGAAACCCTGCCTGTTCTTCCCTAATGTTTACCTCCCGAACTGCAGTGAGTCGACGAAGTATAATGGATGCCAGAACCCTAGTAATGACTGGGTCAAACTAATTCCCTATGGTTTTCGCAAGAGCCCCGGACTCCTTTCTTGAATATGGGAACTATTATCGAGTGACCCCAGCACGGAGGGATGGTCTCCGTCGTCCACACAAGTTGAAACAACTGAGTCAATGCCTCTACTAACGCCTCTCCACCTTCTTTGAAAAGTGCCGGCACGAGATCATCTGGGCCAGCAGCCCTATTACGATTGAGAGCCGAAAGGCAATTGCGAACCTCAGTCTCAGTGGGTGGTTCCAAATCTACCGACCAGGGTGCTACATCACAAGTTTGTGGCGGCAACACGGTAGAAGCAGGAGGCCAACTAAATTGATCCCTCAGTGTTCTGTCGAAAGTACTGGATGAATTGAAATGTCTGAAGTGCGTCTGTTAGGTTTGAGGTGTTTGAGAAATACGCAACACGGATGCGTCATTCATTTTCTGTGTATACCTTTAGCAGCGGTTGAGAGCATACTTTCGGCTGTCAGTATCGAATTGAAATCAACTGCTGCTTCCTATCGCGTATTCAAAGATCATTAGCTGCATATGTTACCTTATTCACAGTTTACGAAAGGGATCGTGCTAGAAAGGGGGCCTTCCAGGTTTCTTTCCCAGTGACAGTGTCGATTTCACGAATTTCGACCACAGCAATTAAACGGAGCTCCACAGACACTGGGTTGCGAAAGAAAATTTAGCGTATACTATTCCCACGTGGACACAGCTGCACAGCGTGGTTGTGGATCGGTATAATGACTGTTATCAAAGGCCTGAAGGCTTGCTTGTAAGATGGCTTGTCTGTCAAGCAGTACGCAATGCTGAGGTTGATTTGATTGCGGTTCTTATCACAGAGATTCTTCTTCGTTCCGCGGCAGCAGCAAGTGCCACGGAAACGTCGGGAAAGACAGGATGGATCATAATAAAGTAAATGAGCTCAGAAAAGTTGTCCGAGGAAATGAGAACTGCAGAATCGAAAAAGCATTGAATCTAATGTTGGTGCGTCTAAACCTTCGATCACTTCAAAGACGTCAAAAGCCGGAGGGTTTTGTAAACTCACTCGCGTGTCAAAGTTAGATGCACTCCCACATTAAAACGCATAAACGAAAATAGTCGCGGTGTCATTATGATCAGTCTGTTGATAAGGAAGTCGAACTGAAAATCTATGCGGAATATTGAGTGATTCCGGATTAAACGTATTTCAATGCTTTTTCTTTAATTCTGTCTCATCAGGACCAAACTGTTACTCACTTTGACATATACTTCAACAAAAACTTTCGTTTTACAGCAATACTGGAAACATGAAAAGACTGTTACTCGAGTTCGGATATGCAAGACGTATATTGGCATCACTAAACTCATCCTTTTCACGTGATTTGAAGCAGTATTACGATAGATTTGTAAATTTTTGAAAATGAAATCGAAGTTTTGAGTTTCGACTAGCACATAACGCTTGTCGAGAATTCGGTTGACAAGTGAATATTGCGTTGTTCCCTTCGAACATCTTGAACGTCTGTGTGATTCTATTGACTGAGCTTCCAATAGTACATATGCGGTGTCACCTGCATTATTTACTCAATTGTATCCGCTGCACATGCTTTTTCGGCATACTCAAGTGACTGTAGCTCAAGTATTGGTCACTGACAAACGTCTCACTACTTACGGTTTCATACGCACCCTTAAACACCTGTGTCCAATAGTTCTGGCGGACTTCGGGAAGACCACTGTTTTTGCATCTGGCTGTAACTTTACCAGTGCAAAATCCATATGGTGCTACCGCCTTCTTACGCAATGTATATAACCCCAAATATGTCGGCTTAGTTTGCGAAAGTTTCATGACTGACCTTAAAGATAGTCATGTACTCTGCTCGTTCCAATTCGACACATCGAGTTAGGCCTGAAATTTTTTGTGCCAAATCACGAGATAACTGTAATTGTATTTTAATTTTACATCATTTCATATCAGAAATAATATTACGCGTTACACCAACTTTTGGCAACGGCGTGTCTATATTTGCACAGCCCACTACTGTTTTCCTACGGTACTTGCACTGTCTACCGCAGACATTTTCTGGATTCTCGGAAATGACAGTCACTGCGGACACCGAACGCAGTATTTGTGGCACCTTAATATAGAAAAATCTGTTGGTTTTGAAAAAGAAACACCTCCTTACTGTGCTGAAGGTGACAACGTTACCCCGTGGAAAATATGGGCAGCTGTCTCGGGAGTTCATCACTTCTAGTGGTGTTCGTCAAGGGTGTCCGATTTCCCCTTTCCTGTTCAATTTTGTCATGGACGACATTTTGGAGGGTGCGCTTAAGGAGTCCAGTGGACTTGGTGTTGAGCTTCTTCCTGGCGCTCGGTTGACCGATCTGGAGTACGCGGACGACATTGTCTTACTTAGCCCCTCTGCCGAAGACATGCAGACCATGCTGAACAAGGTGAATGACCGGGCTGGTTTGTATGGAATGCGCTTCGCACCTTCAAAGTGCAAAGTGTTACTTCAAGACTGGGGCATTTCCACTCCTACTTTCTTTATTGCAGGTAATCCGCTTGAGACTGTGGACAGTTTCACCTACTTGGGTAGCATTATCTCGTCAGCTTGTAATATTGCTGATGAGATATCAACGAGGATAGCAAAGGCACGAGTTGCCTTTGCCAACCTGCGTCATCTGTGGCGTCGAAAAGACGTTCGATTGTCGCTGAAAGGAAGAGTATATAATGCTTGTGTGCGTTCTGTTTTGCTCTATGGTTCGGAGACGTGGCCTGTTCGCAAGGAAGATATCAACAAGCTTGCTGTATTTGACCATCGTTGTCTCCGCCAGTTAGCCCACATTAAGTGGACTGATCGCGTGAGCAATACGGCAGTTCGCCGGCGCGTATTCCGGAACGCTCGGGATGCGCGATCGATCGGTCAACTACTCACGTTGCACAGCCTGCGATGGTTAGGTCACGTACTCCGCATGCCAGCTGAGCGTTTACCGTACCGGGCATTATATACTGAGACCACCAACAGTTGGGTGAAACCACGTGGTGGTCAAGCGACAACGTGGTCACGAAATATGAACCCTGACTGCTCCACTGAGTAAAGTGGGTAGGTGTCGCCTGCCTGGATGGGGTCCTCGTGATCACTCAAACCGCTGGTTGGAGACGCTATCCGAGATGGCGGCGTGTCGCAGTCAATGGCGTACCTGCATCCATACCATTTCTAGTTCTTTTGCTTAGACTTCTATTAATTTTCAACCTTCTTAGTAACGTTTTCTTCTAGGATATTCCACGTCACTGTTGAGGTGAGCGGCAGCCCGAGCCACAGTACCTTTTGGTCAGGCTCATGGCTGATATGATGATGATGTGGAAAATATCCGTACGGAAATAGTTACCGAAAGAGTAAAGGACGCTTTTGTTCGCTGGTTGCAAACCTTCATTCAGTGGCATTCATTGGTTTACACTGAATATCCGATTATTTCGTAACTCCTCATTTTCATCCTACTTTGGGCAATCAATTTCCCTTCAACAGTTTGAGCCGATCTCAGTCTAAATTCTGTGACACACAGGTTACGGGAATTTTTCGTTGCACGTGACTGATTGTCTAGCAGTCTGTACCTCACTTTTGAAAATCGGTAATTTACTACTTTACATGTCGCTTTCGTATTTTGCTTGTGACAAAGACATATCAGTTACTACCATCCTCCATTGCAGGTTCATTATCTTCGTATGTACTTTATCACCTGAAGCAACATTTTCTATTTCTGTATCTATCGTCCGCTGTCCCTGCTCAGTGCATGCGAGTTTGTCTTACGCTGTGGGTGTTAATAGCCTGAACAGAATCGCGTTAACATGAGATTCGGTTGCACACGGAACACATTCTCACGCGTCATCGGCACTATTTCTCACGCGTTAATTTGTGGCTCGCTTCATTTCTCACGTCACCCTTGAAAGTATCCGAGGCTTGATAGCGCAACCCTGGCTAATTCGGATGTAATGTCAGCGATAATCGTTGAGTATCTGTCCTGTCTTGTGCTCCACTCAGATTGTTATTATTCAGTTTTTTGTTTTGGCGGACCACTCATCTTGGCAACTAACCAGCGCCCAATGAGTAATCGGACAATGTAGGCGCGGATTATAAGGTCAGGTCAAGTCAATAATACGCATTGTACATCTCTAGAGAGAGAGTTTCAACTTCCCTATTCTCACATTTTCAGTAAATGCACGACAGCTTACTAAGTGTGTTTGAGTCACAAAATGATAAACATGGAGACCGTGTTTCTCGCCCATTCCTTTTCCCAAGCGAACACAGAATGTTGATACATTTGGGTGTCTGATGAGCAGTAGAGGATTTTCGTTTTGTATGAGTTAAACATTACTCACAATTGATCGCAGCTGTCGCATTCCCATAGACTTTCCAGTCGGCCCCTTTCGAAAAGAAGCACTAGACTCGAGTTTCGCTCTCATTAGAGCTCGTCAGTAGTGCATATCCTTGCCACTGCCGGGACTAGAACTCCGACCACGCTTTCATGAGGCAACCGTGTTGACCACTGCGCCATTGACCTCACATTAGGCACGACCGAATTATCATATGTGAACGCTCAACCACTTTCGCTTGTGAGTAATGATCAGGTTGTCCGATCGCCTCGAGAGGAGACACAGTTACTGTCTGTTAACTCCAATCGATGACCCCTCGACTAGGACTTCTCTCCAAGTTGAAATCACAGAAATCATTGACTTGTTGAGCGGTATTTTGATTACATTTGGATGTGTTAAGAAACAAACTGCGGGACTCTGACCAACTTGTTAGTTTGGATGAGCTGTCCCACAAAACAGGTGTTTCATACTCACCATATTTTCTACATTCTTGGCTACGATGCCGTGATCGTGATCTAACATGAATTTTATACTAGGTGGGAAAAAGAGCAGGTTGCGGATTTAACCTGTTAGAACACCAGAGCTGGTGGTGATTGACAGTGAGACTTGCTCATCGAATTGAGTAAAGTTTGACTTCGATTTGCAAAGCAATCACGCAGAAGTTCGACAGCTGAGGTTTTCATCTCAGGTTTTTGATGATTTTGAGCAAGGTTTCTACCAGCGTTTTTAAGCACATCGTTGTGTTTCGAGGATCACTTTAATAGCTCTCGATTTTTCATCAAGCAATGATGCCTGTAGGCTCTCGGTATTCGATCACTTGCCTCCGCTAGTTAGCCCGTGTCAAACGGACTGACTGAGCAACGCGGCAGTCCGCCGGCGTGCATTTGGGACTGTATAAGTTCACGACCGATAGCCAAGATAATGTAACTGCGCAGTCTTCTCTGGTTGGGTCACCTACTGCGATTGTCGACGATTCGTGTGCCACACCGCGCATTGTTCAGTGTAGCTGCCTATGATCGTAAGAAACCGTGAGGCAAGCAGCCATGAAGTGGTCACGGGTTATGAAATCCCTAGCCATTCCTCTGAACAAGTTTGGTAGATGTCACCTACCTGGTTGGGAAGTTCGCGACCGTTCAGATCGCTGGTTGGAGACACTCTGTGATAGTGTGTCGCAGCCAAGTGACGAACCTCTGTCCACAGACTTGTTGACTCCTCTTTCTCGTGAAACAATTTTTTTCTTTTTGTTTGCTATTTTTTTTTACTTATCTATTACTCTGCTATTTCGTGGGCCACTGTTAGGACCACCGGTAGCCCGATCCGCAGCACCCACGGGTATAGATCAAAGATGAATATGATGATCAAGAGCTCAGCGTTGGCGACGATTGACGAACGTATTAGAATCTCTCATGTTCCGTTCAGTTTGTATTCGAGCGAGAACCGGTTTTTCGAAAATTTTCAACACCGCAGACTTGCATGCCGTCAACGGAAATTTGGCCTTTCCTATTTTAGTACTTACCGTAATGCGTCAATGATGATGGTAAACTTTTTAACGGTAAGGACACCGACAGTACTACAAATGTGCGTTTTGGTTGCTTCGGTCGTCCTATTTACGTTTGAACAATTTGGAGTTATCCAGCTTGCATGATGTCCCGCACATTGGATCGCAAGATCTGATGGTTTCATTTTTGGGACACAGTCGGGTTTTGTTTACACGCAGGCATGTTGCTTATGCAGCTGTTTGATAAAACTTTATGGGCATTGATCCATTCTACGCTATTAACTTTTTTTAAATGGTCTACGTATGTTTTTGTTGTCCTAGCCTTTACCACGAAGACTCCATTTTTACCATCTTGGCGATGCGAAACCTGTCTGATGGAAAACGCTGATGTTCGGGACATGTGTTCAGCGTGTTCTCTGCCCCGGTTCAAAAAGGCTTCTCTTGTAACGACGTCTGTTACCACTGTTGTCTCAGATTCTACTAGTGTAACCACACTCTCATCCGCTCCCTCCAGTTCCAAATGGGAATGTTCAGTGTGCATGGTTTTCAATGAACCTAGTATCAGTGAATGTGTTGCATGTGGTGCAAGATGTGTGAAGGTAGATGCCGGAACACGTTCCATCACTACGACTTCCTCATGCTCAGCCGCTCAGATTGGTTCAAACGTTAAAAACTTGTGAGAGTGTCCGACTTGTATGGTGTATAACGATGCCGAAAGGAATTCTTGTCCGTGTTGCGATACTTCGAAACCCGGTAATAAACCGCCTTCTGTTCAACTGTCTTCAGCAGTTGACGTTTGGGAATGTCCTACATGCATGATTACAAATGCCAATACCAAGTCCAGCTGTGCTTGTTGTGCTACCCTGAAACGCAAAGGGCAGCCATCAGACGTAGTCGGCTCGTCTGTTAACTCCGGTGTGTCTGTGGTGAAAACTGATGTTCCATTTGCCAATCCGGTTGTCTCGATCACTTCTTCACCTGCAAATTTCAGTTTCGGCTTGAAACCCTTAACGTCAACTTCCGCTGGCCAGTCATCCAGAATCGAATCTGCATCAGTTGCTCCATCTTCTGAGAATAAACCAGCCTTGATCATCCCACCCGCTTTTAGATTCGGCGCCCCACCACTCAATGCCCCGAAGGCTGCAGGCTCCGAGGTCGTCAGTCTAACTTCCATCACTTGTTCACAACCGCTGTCGGAGCTCACGACTGAATTATCAACGCCATCTGCCTGTTCGTCTGTTTTCCCCGCCATCAAACCTAAAGATTCGCCGGTAAGCTCAGTGGCTTTTATTTCTTGCAGTCCTTCCGTTTCAAGCTCTGCCACACTGGCCGGTTTAGGCAAGCGTTCGCTAGCAACCACCGATTCTTCAGGTAACTCCGGCTTTCAGTTCGGTGTTCACCCAACTCCGAAATATCCGATGACTTCCATCAACGGATTAGTTAATGGAGGTCCTATTAACTTATTCAATGCGAGGACGTCATTTGCTTCCTCACAACCGACGGTCGCTTTCGGTTTCTCGACAGCTTCGTTGCTGCCAGTGTCAACAACAGTCGTCAGCAGTACCTTTCCAAAGTTTGATTTTGGTTGTGCTCAAAAATCGACTTTCCAGGGCAGCCAGAGCTCTATGCCATTCTTGTTTGGATCGAACGGGAACTCGAACTCGACTGCCGCTTCTTTCACTCCGCAAGTGAATCCTCCGTCAATGAATCAGTTAACATCATCTCCTTTCGTCTTCGGTGCATCTGGAGCGAACCTGCCCCCAGTCTTCACATCCGCCTCCACTAGTAACAGCGTGTTTTGTTTCGGGGCAAACAATCCGGGTGCCGTATCCGCCACATCTCAGTCAGGTTTCTTGGATCAGAAGTGAGTTTAGTGTGTTAATTTCGTTCGCCGCGCGTAATCAGTATTTGTCTCCGAGCGAAAGTTCTGTGCACTTGTGTCACTACAAATGACCGATGTTGATAATAACCTACATGAAGTTCGCGCTCGAGATTATTGGTTTATCATTGTTTTTAACGATCTAGTCATGAGAAGAGACGCGTAGCAAACAAGCTTGTTTTCAGTGCTTCATCATCAAGCGAAATACGTCACAGTTTGGTAGGTTCGCTGGGATATTATATCAGTAGGTTAAGGGTTGGTAATCGTTAATGTCAAGTTAGTCAAATTCATGAGGTCTGATTATGTAACACCGGTAACTTGAATTGCGAACGTTTTTTAAGAAATCAGTATTTTTTATGACCCGCTGGTCAACGATAACGAGAAATGGCTAGCGCACGAATATACGAATCACGGACACGTAGCACAGCGTAACGATACCCAAAACCCCAGAAGAACACAGAAGACCTTGACCTTCAGTCGAGAATGTATTTGCTCTCTAACCAAAGGTAACATAGCAGACCAGCGTCTGCATATATAGGTCTTTGAACAGCCGTTGAAGAATTCCACTAGAATTGACGCATTAGAAATAGGATGAGCCAATCAGAGGTGGAGGAGAAACGTTAAATTTTAGCATGTCATTTTGTAAAAAATGAAATTTCGAATTCCGATTTGTTTTTTGAAGATATCTCAAAAAACAAACCATTGTCGGGGGAAATAGACTTTTTCAAACAATATTCCTACGTGCTATTGATGCATGCCTTCGGGAAGTTCAGTGTTTTGACGAAACGTTTCTGTGAGCATGACAGTGGTGAGTGCCACTGGATTACAATGGCTTCTGTGATGGTTGGTGAACACCCTTTTCCCCACTCCGATTGCCCTCCACACATCCGATAGGATCGGCTTGAACGAATCGGCTGGGTTGACCAGATGGTTTGGTTCGACCATGAGTAAGCCTTTATCGATCCTCGAGCTAGCCACGCCGGATGATGCTCCCGCATGCGTTCAGATAATCGCCTTGTTGTGCGGCCTATGTAGCTTGTTCCACAGGAACAAACGAAACGGTAAACACAAAAAGAGGCAGCATGAACAGGCAATATATCTTTTAGCTGGGGACGCAAAACTGGTGTGGAGGTAAATCATACACGTAATTGAGCTCGCGAAGCAGGTTTTGTTAAGTGCACGTTAAGTCTCCTGGTTATATTTTCAGCATTGCTATCGCTTTTGAATGGTAACGCAATATAGACAGGTTTTTGTCTACAATTTGCGGTATATCTACCTTTGTGCTAATTATGTGATTACAAATAAACTGTCCTTGGTAGCCATTCTCACGGAGTGTGTTAAATATAAACTGCTTTTCCATAGTGTCGTCTGAACTTATTTTCACGGCCTTATCTAGTAGACAACGGACCAAGTTCTTCTTTTGTCTCAAAGGTACAAAGCCGTTAAATTGGTATACTGTCCTGACCAGGTTGCTTTACGATATACTTTACGTTGTATTGTGCCATCCTCACGACGTGACATGAACACGTCTAAAAACGCTATACCTACGGATGATTCGGGTTCCAGAGTGAAGCGGATATTTTTGTGGACACAGCTGAAGTGTATCAGTGTTTCACCTTGTTCAAGGTCTGTCGGATTATGTACCCGTGGCCAATAGTATCAAATTTAAGTAAATGGATCACCTGATCTTCGCAAGTCGTTAGGTACGTTTTGATAAAAATGGGGCAACATCCGAAATCGATCGCGTTTCCGCAACCGAATTTGAGTTTGTGATACATTTGCCAGCTCATGTGACTTTCGCGTGTTGAATTAATACATATTGCTTTTGTTAATCTATGCTACCCATTACAACGGCAGATGTGAATCTTGTAAACAGGCAAGCATATTAACTTTCTACGCGTGTACTGATTGTGATGCTTGGCCTGTTGGAGCAGTTGCCTACCAGACGCCTATGTACGCGACTTTTCGTGTATGGTGAATTTACCACTTGACCAGAAGAACTGTCAAAGATAGTTATGTAAACATGCATACGTATCGCGATCCTTTGTGCTCAGATTCCATATCTTTCGTGAGTGCTTCGTATGCTGTCGCTTGTTTTTTCTTTCTTCAAATTTCTGGATGCCAGCGTCGACTATAAAAAGCAATGCGATCGTCCTTGAATTGTCTAGCACTTGGCAACTACCCTCCGGAATTGTTTTCCTTGACTCTCAATATGGTTCTTCTGCCGAGGATTCAAACTTCCTTAACGTCTGGTGTTAAACAGTGCGCTAGATTTAGGACGGATTCGCAATGTATTGGGAATTTTCTGTCTTTTCGTTAGCTATAGCACATGCTCCGATGTTGTCTCGTTCTTGGTTGCTTCGACTGCTGACGGTCTGAAAGCATCCAGCCTCTCATATTTCACGCAGTATGCTGCATGACAGCATATACTTGTGTATATAACTAAAACAAGCTTTCCCCGAAATGAACTTGAAAAGACAAGCTAGTAGTGGTATATTGCACGATCTTTGTTCGAACTGATTTCGCTGCATCTTATCAAGTACATACTGCAGAAATGAAAATTACAAAATATGCATAAAATTGTCACTTACGGAGAGTGTTCTGTCCAGGTATGAGGAAAAGAAGAAATCCACTAACACTACCAAGGTAGGGCTAATTTAATAAACAGTTCCTTTTGCACACACAGTGGTGGCTTCAGTCGTTTAATAGCAATTGCCTCGGCAAAGTGAAGTAAGCGTTTATTCCGGTGCGTGAAGATGACTGAGAATGCCGACGGATTGCCAATCTCGTGATTTGTCTCGAGCACATGACGCGCATGGATGAAGTCATAAATGCTGAATAGTCCCACATATTAACATGAATAGTGCGATCCAAAACCTATTGCTTAACTCGTCTTTGCCTCGAATTTGACTCCGTTAGAATGACTGGTTTCATTATGGTATATACTCCTATTCGCTTATGGTAATTCACTACAAACGCTCGTTTTGTTTCTTCATTAATCGCAGCAATTCGCAATGTAGTGGGAACTTGTTCTCCGCAAATTCCGCGTCTGTCGCGCCAAGGAAAAAAGCGCACGCTGTCAGACGTTTCCAGCGTTAACTATTCCTTTCCGGTGGACCTTCGAGTGTCTCCCTTTTTGCTCCGGTTTCCCCTTGTGGATGGAAATTTTTGGGCTCGGAAAGTGTATTTCCCTCGCTTTGCCTCGTCCAAAAAACAATTGTGCGCCTGGAACTCAACAGCGTTTGCATCGCCGTTGTAAATAAATAAACTTGAGCTGATGCATTCCTTGCTCAGTCTCTCTTTGTACAAAGAAAAGTTTGTTTGTTTATCTTTTCAGATCCTAATCACGCGCTATGCCAACTTTGTTTAACTCCAGGTGTACAATGAAGAATTATGCTAATGTCAAACGGTGAATCCAATGTATATTCGTCCTTCTTATTCACGAACAAATCGAACTCATCTACACAAACATCTGTCGCTTCGCCTATTTTGTTCAGTTTTCCACCGTCTGTTTTATTCTGATATTCCATGGCACTTTGAAATACACTACTGTTTGTGCGTGGGGCTTGTGACCCCGGCTTTCAGAGTCCTGTTGTGAATGTGATTTTATGAGGGCGGAGGAATTAACATCCTAATACGCTTACAATGAGGTAAAATGGGATATTCCAGAGACTGAAGCTGAAACAATTGAATAACTGTATCTGGGCTTTCATTTCCACGCGCGGTCTTCCGTTCGTTTGTCTCCGGCCCTTGGTTTCGTGATAGTAATACCAAAAAAACGAATAAACACGAAAATAAGATGGAAAGAGCTGATCAACGTGTGGAACGTTAGCTCCAGAAAGACTTGCCACTTTTACATTGTGCACGATCTCTTGTCTTTTCTTTGAAAGGAAGTTGATCCGCACAACACAACAATCCCACCACTGATCACAGTATGCTAGCCTGTTGTCTGATCCACACAGTAAACGACGTTCAGTATCTTCTATACCGTACGTGGAAGCTTAGTGCACCCATGACATGGAATGTGCGTACGTTGCTGGGTCAGTACAGTATTAGAGGGCCGGAACACCGCACTGCAATGTGGGCGATGCTTGGTGAGTAGTGTCCAGGCAAATTCGTCAATTTTGTCAAAATGTTATATGTGAATATGAAAGCGAAGGTGCAATCGTGTGGATCGACCTCTGGGGATTTTTACCTTGTCGCTGGCATGAAGCAAGGTTGTGTTTATATTTGATTACAATGCTCACAGATGCTCATCAGAACACGAATAACTGCTTGCTTACTAATTCGGCGTCCCAAGACGGTGACCTACTTCGACGATTCGCATGATTTTGTTCGCAGATGGTGTTGCACTATTTGCGTATAGAGAAGTTGAACTCAAACGACTGACCACGGTTTCCACGACCATGGCATATAAATTTGGTTTGGATATCAACCCGGGTTATGCATTTTCCTTCATTCAGTCTTCTCCAGGCGAAAGGGCTAAGCTTGCACTTGGAATCCGCATCAACGGAGACATTGTGGATGGCTGCACAGACTTGCTACTTGAGTATCAGTCTGTCGACGGATCGGTTCGTGGACCGCGGGTTGTGGCTTCGTGTGGCGAAGGCTAGCACTGTCGTCAGACGTCTTGGAAAAGGAGTCCAAAAGCACCACGACCTAGGGGTGAAAAACAATCTTCTCTACTGCTCATTCTTGTTGTCTACGCTGTTACACGGCAATGAAATTTGAGACGTGCAATAACTGAGTCGCTTCCGTGTGCAATGTCTAGGATGCACTTGCTAGTCGGACTTGTTTCCGAACACTGGGAAAGCGAAAACGGTCGGAATTAAAGCCACGCTAATGCTCAAACAGCTTTGCTGTCCCAGGCGGCTGTTTTACCGGCAAGTGAAAGCAGCCAATCGAAATCCTGGTGGTCAACAACTGAGATACTGGGATGGTATACGGGTGTTTTTGCACAGTACTATTGACTTTAGATATTGCGAGGACCGTTGCACCAGTCGGTCTGAAGGCATACGACCCAGGCAAGCGTCCGAAGGTTTATTAACAGTTGCGGGGCCGTGAACTGAAGCGTGCGATACGCAAAGGATTCATAGGTGCCATAGGTTGTGGTGACGGCTATACGGCGTTGCGATTAATGAGGTCATAGATGCCGTTAATTCCTGCTTTGAATAACTTTGTCCGGCAGGCGTTAAAACCCGACTTGCATGTTCAACAACGCCGCTTTTCTGCCTCACTCAGCGTCGTTGATATCGGTTGCGACAATGAAGCTCCGTCCAGTCACTGAAGTTCAGGGTAAATTACCATTTTAACGTCAGTTGTTGGACTCTCGCAAAGCTTGCTTTGCTCTTTCTGATCAGTGAACCCGGAATTTCTTTCTCGATATTTCATATGGGGGGCTTGCGAGATAATTGCAGTTTTTAATGAAACGGTTGTAAGAACTGATGTGACCATGGAGCCGTCCTCCTCGATGTTGGCACCGAAGTAGTTTCAATCGCCATCAGTTTATCGAGCAATAACTGAACTTCATTGTGACGAACTTTGTGACCGAATAGTGCCACTGTTTGTTTCACCAGTTGTGTCCTCGGACCGTAGGTTGGCCCATTCAATCTTCTGCAAGGCATCCGAAATCTGCGTCGTGTGCCATGCGTCGCTGGCGCTGTAGCTGATGGCAACGTCTCTGCAGTAAATATTGGGTTTTCTGTTCAGAACTTTGAGCGTCAGTCACCCGTATGTGAAAAGTACATCTGGCAACCCAAACGCCGTACGTTTCAATCTATATTGCGTTTCTCAAACGGTGAAAGCTGCTTTATCTCGATCCGATTGCCTGTTTGGCCCTTGTAAGTATTCTGGTCACAAATCCAACCCTGCGTTTATCCGAGCGTTCTGCAGGTTACCAGATCTCTGGTATCGCTTGAACAACCACGGTTTCGTTGATTTTAATCTCGTTGAGCCTTCACAAGTTGAAAAAAAAAACTTCCATTGGGCCGGTTTATCAAGAAGACGGGGGAATCAAAGGAGTAAACAATCGGCAAAACCTTTATCTCATTACCGCTTTCTCTTTCTTAATGGGTATCCTCTCCGCCAGTGTTGAAATCTTGCACAACTGCTGAGTTTTCTCTGTCTTAATCGTCTCCAAAGTCTGTATTAATCAGACTCGTACGACTAATGGCATGTAATGAACTAGCTCGAGCCCAGTGCTAGCCTCGACCTGGAGCTGTGGATATAGTTACGACTTGTGTTTCGGGTTACAAGTACTTTTATAGGTGACTACGTAAGGCAGTTGGTTAGGGTACGTGAGAGAGACAGATGCCAAACACTCCCCATCTCCCTAGCGCGCGGGTCGCGGAGGTCTCGCCTGTTTGGCGGTTGTCAGACCAATGACAGCGAGGTAATCAGGACACTCCTGGTTGGCTATAGTCCTATCATTCAAACCGATGGACACATGACCAATGACGTGCTGTCGTTTGCAGGCTACTAGCCTGCAGTCAGCGATCAACACAAAACCAGAACTTCTGATGTTAGATTTTGCGTTGCGATTCGCAGTTCATACAGTTCATTTGCTTTGACCTCAACCGTCGGAGAGTTTTCGGCCAACGGTTGGTGGGCTACGTCGACTAACTTTTCCAGTCATCGGACGGGTGATGAGAACAACGTGCGTTGTCTTCGGACTACTGGCGGCACTCCATCCTTGAGCAGATCGACTAGCATGCATTGTTACAAATCATTGTCCAACTCCTGCCAGGATTTTGACAACGCTGCGCGCAGTGATACACCTTAGAGATGAGCGTCGCCTCTGAATCGTGGCAGTCGACGGGGACGCGATCATTGACTCATATACGACGGCCCACTCTCACTTTGCAAGAACCATTTGCATTGCCTCCATCATCGCCTTCGTCCTGTCTTTGTGGAGTGCCCAGTGGGCAATTGCTTTATCAGGTCGGTCGTGATTTTCATCGCCTTAGCCAATTTTTGGAAATTCCCGAGGAAACCCCGGATGTCCCTGTCGTCGAATAGCCACTACCACCGACACTCCATCCCAAGTTCTAGTTACGACAGCATTTACTGCTACCCATGAACGCGGTGGCACAGGGCCTGTGTATTCACAACTCGATACAAGCGGTAGTATAGCAAAAAGTCGTTCAATAAAGCACGACCTTCATTGTCCAACTCGCTTTTTCTAACGCCACGCGCGCACTCGTGTTTATAAACCGGTAATTACCGATCTATAACACCGCCGGTTTCCACTCGCACGTCGTATGCAATTCCGTCTGGGTTATGAGTGTGACCGACGCCTTCTGTTGGGGTTTCTTTCGTTTGTCATTTTTCGTCCGTAGGTCCAATTTTGTTGAGCGATTGCTCGTCCGGTCATCCGTATTAAGTCCAGAAGGTTAGAGCGTTGGGCGGAACACTTTGAGGGTCAATTTAGTTGGCCTGCTGCTTCTATTGCGTTGCCGCCACAAACTTGTGATGTAGCACCCTGGTCGGTAGATTTGGAACCACCCACTGAGACTGAGGTTCGCAATTGCCTTTCGGCTCTCAATCGTAATAGGGCTGCTGGCCCAGATGATCTCGTGCCGGCACTTTTCAAAGAAGGTGGAGAGGCGTTAGTAGAGGCATTGACTCAGTTGTTTCAACTTGTGTGGACGACGGAGACCATCCCTCCGTATTGAATATTGTATATGTTTGAATATAGACGTAGCTATTTTTAGTAGTTAGGTCCACTTCCCCTCCCCTCCTCTGTTTTCTTCTTTCCTATATAAGTTTCTTTTTTTCCTTTGTTCTTCGTGGTTGTGTGGCAGTCAAGCATCAGTGTGAACCACCGATGTATTGCTGTCTATGATGATGATGATTTTTCGCAAGCCACTTGCTGTGAGCTTCGGATATATCTAACGTGCATGTAGAGATATTCCACTCTATGTTGACATCATTGCGCCTGCGATCTGGTCATCCATCCCATCTTGCCTGTCATACCCCTCCCGTTGTTCCGATTCTTTTGAGCGATGGCACCCCAGTCGCCCGTGTCCGCCATCTGCTCGCCGTGGGCTTTTGAACATACCTTCTCGCCGCGTTGAGGTATTCCACCGAGTGTTGGAATACTCGCACCTCCGGTTTGATTAATCCACCACAGTATGTGCTTCAACAACGCTCGAATACAAATGTACATTTCTACCTAATGACAATCCCGGGAAGCCGTAGCTTCCAATAATAAGTTCACGTAGTAAAAACACCTTTTTTTGCCAGATGCATATCAGTGTTTCTTGTATTTCTCCGTCACATCAGTTCCTAAATACTTACACTCAGCTTTACTAATCACGAGTAGCATGGTGTGATCGTCCATCCTCCATACATGCTCAGCAAATGCAAGTTCTGTTTTTTCTGGTTAGTACCTTCTCCATGTTGATAGTCTCATTGTGCTCAGACGTTTGATTGTGTTTCGTAGACGTTTCTGTGTTTTACTAGGTTGATGTCACTTTGTTTGAATACGGCTGTTAACGCATAGGGAATTTTCTCGACGATGACCTTCCAGTAACTGATCTACACTGAGTGTAGTGATGAAGTCCGGTCAGTGAACCTTGTTCAACTACCTTTATCACTGCGAAATCAGCCTTAAATCGGGTCTTTAGACAAATATTTCGGGAATATACAGTCCAGTTTCGTACAAATCGCAGGTTTCGATTGTTTTGTGATGACAGTGACCAAGTGGAACGTCGGCTTTTTTTTAGGTTGCCGATCATGTCAACCTCGTTCGCAATAATCTAATCAAGAGAAGGATGGATCTTGACTCACTCACCTCCTAGGTTGATCCTGGACATGCTAATGTTATCCAGATGTCTTAACGGTGAGAGAAGATACTACATTTATCAAATGGTTAATAAAATCTGGCTCCTGCCGAACGTAATGTAAACAAATTATTTTGGGTAGACCTTTGTGCGTACTCATATCGGCATTCCTATTCGCAGAAAACGATCTTTAAATTCTGTCAATTAATCAAATGTATTTTTGTGTGATGTTACCCACTTACCAGGCTGATGTAGCAAAATCAGATAGTCCCTTGTCAAGAATACGTAAGATATTTAGGTGAACGATGAGCTATAGAGCCATATCATTTCCTTAACGTATTTTTCTATTACAGCGAAACATTGTCATACTAGGGATGGACGATTCATCGTCTTTCATTTCCTTCATACTTTTTGCTATGTGGTTTGTAAATGGGCGTTCCTGAGTGTAAGTGCCTCGAAACTCGTCTCATGTGTTCAAGGGCGGGGACGTACAGGTATACAAACTTCACCATGAGGCTAATTCACTGTCTAAAAGAAGCACAACAGTTGAATCTATTTGATGATATTTAACAAGTGAGAAGGGCTAGGATGGCAGTGAGTCGGGTTTTTGAACCTCCAGACTGAATTTAGCGCATGCGTGAAGGTCATTTGGGACAATCTCGGGGGTAATTGCACTGGATTTTGTGACAGTATACAGTAGTCTTCGCTCAGGTTGGGTAATCTGGAGCCCGTCAGATCCTAACGGGAAACGGTCGAAGCGGCAAGTCTTTGTTCAGTTATTTCTTCCGTTAACTAGGTTATTGACAGTAGCTGAGGTGCAATTACGCCATTCGAGGCAGACGATTTACGCCAG
>LOND01000204.1:134220-145337 GCA_014220965.1 Paragonimus kellicotti
GTAGATTTGGAACCACCTACAGAGATTGAGGTTCGCAAATGCCTTTCGACTCTTAATCGTGATAGAGCTGCTGGCCCAGATGATCTCGTGCCGGCACATTTCAAAGAAGATGGAGAGGTATTAGTAGAGGCATTGACTCAGTTGTTTCAACTTGTGTGGACGATAGAGACCACACCTCCGTGCTGGGGTCACTCGATAATAGTTCCCATATTTAAGAAAGGAGCCCGGGGCTCTTGCGAAAACCATAGAGGGATTAGTTTGACCCCAGTCATTTCAAGGGTTCTAGCATCAATTATACTTCGTCGACTCACTGCAGTTCGGGAAGTAAACATTAGGGAAGAACAGGCAGGGTTTCGCCCTGGGCGGGGTTGTATAGATCACATTTTTACCCTTCGTCAAATTCTGGAGCAGCGTCATGTGTACCGCCGGCCAACAATCGCCATATTCCTCGACTATAAAGGTGCGTTTGATTCGGTGACCGATCTACACTTTTAGAGTCGCTTAAACGTAGGGGTGTACCGACTAAGTATGTGAACATACTGTCGGCGCTTTATTTGTTCAGTTATTTCTTCCGTTAACTAGGTTATTGACAGTAGCTGAGGTGCAATTACGCCATTCGAGGCAGACGATTTACGCCAGTGACTATTAAATCAGAGGAACGAATAATGGATTCCAGGAATCCTCACCGTTCTCGACTACACAGTGCTCAAATAACGGCATCAGGACTTTATGAAATGGACAACTTAAGCATACTGTTAGAAACTCTTTCTTTTCATTTATATATGAGGTAGCTATAAATTAGTGGAAAGCTGCTGTTTTCGTTTACTTGGATGTGTACACGTAAACGCTGGATACTCATTTCTTAAGATGTATAATGCAACTTCCGGATTTCGTCATAGCTTGAGTTGCAACGATCGGAGGGTGTGTAGTTCGTCCTGGCGAAATTGCTGGGCTCCAAGTGTTTCTTCTATTCTGGTGGTCTACGCTTCGAAGCCCGGTTACTTAGGTTGCGCTCTGGTAATGTTCTATTTTCAAACATCGAAGCTTACGTCCAGCTAATGATCTATACTCATGTCGACTGCTAATCTGACTTTACCCAACATAGATTTTGTTCGTTTCTTCGGCTGTTTCAGCGTGCACTCTTAAACTCCCACCAACCCACGTGACCATCGTTCAATCGACCGGTAAATAATCAACGTATACACCGTGACAAAATGGAATTCTGGATAGCAAACACGTTGTGTTGTTTATAGTCTTTACCACTACGTGTGTGCGTGCAACCACGCCAACGCGCACTCGCTATGCGCACACCCGCGTGTGTGGTCTGATGACAGACTACACACAAGCCAGATTGGTGAATCAGGGAAGTGTTTACACGGGTATAAATTGTTTCTACGTCGTATCTGTTTCGGTGACTAACGCGGCGGAGCATACCCAGGTAAGCTGACGATTGTACACCTGGTTGCTTGACCCTGTTTTG
The DNA here is from genome assembly GCA_014220965.1 of Paragonimus kellicotti. Classification (NCBI taxonomy): domain Eukaryota; kingdom Metazoa; phylum Platyhelminthes; class Trematoda; order Plagiorchiida; family Troglotrematidae; genus Paragonimus; species Paragonimus kellicotti. Next base: position 135,701 of record LOND01000204.1, read on the forward strand.
CTTACCTCGTTTTGAATGAGCGATTGGTGATCTGCGCGCCGAGGCTATCAGAATAGTGGAAAGACCATTTTCTTGTGACCGCGTAATTTGTTTTATTATATTCACGGTCAGGGTTAACCGAGAGTGATAATCACATTAGGCTAAATTTGTGGAGTGGTAGTTAGCGCGCTTTCCTCACAAGAACTGAAACCAGATAGTTCTAGTGAATACCACGGTGATGATGTGTGCAGCCAATGAACTTTGAGGGGAGCACAACTCCTTGTTTTATTCGTGTTGATAAATGGGAATGATCATGTGACTACGAAATGCTTGATCCTTTTTTGTTCGTATATATATATAAAAAAACAATCAGGCACCCTAACTACTCATTATTAAGATTAGTACCTACAATTGGAACATCACTCGAATTTGATCGGGGTTTTGACAGTCCGATCACTGTTTCAGTTGGTCACCTGCAGTGGGAAGCAATTAGATAACTTTGTGCTCATGTTTGAGTTCATAAATTGTCTACATTCTTGTCTCGTCAAACAGGTGAACTTCGGTCTTGGTGCTTCCCAGTCAAGTTTGCTAACAACCACCAAACAGAATCATTGCATCTAAATTTTAGTATACTTTCTATTGTGAATAGTTAAATTTTTCAGTTATCTAGAAGCATAATGAGGTGAGTGTGGGATTTTAGCTGTACAAGTCCAGCGCCTGTGAAATGTAATTACTTTTCCCGTTCCTGTGGTCTGGTTACGATTTCGAAACAAGGTACCCGACTGTAGTTTTTCTTCCGGTTAGATTAACTTGATTAGGTGAAAGTGAACTGTAACAAGCATAAGTCCACTGTTTTCTCTCAAATTAATTTCGCTGAAAGTCCATTCGGAATGTGAACGTTGAATCAAACGATAGTGACACACGACATAACAGTTCAGGACTACGATTGCTGTTCAAGTTGGTCGTTGGGTGTTCCACACGCTCACCACAATATGTACTGTCGCGCGAAAAATTTTCTCAACCAAATACTGACAAGGGAAAATCATGGCTCCAATACTAATCAATTCTATAGTTACGACAAATCGCAAGCAATCACAGGACACCCTTAGTTAGCGATTTATTTGTTAGAATGCGGTCTAAAACAATTTTTCATGAATCAGTGTCAGAGGTCATATGTAATCAGAATACTCAAAACTCTTCCGTAATAAAGTTTTTGAAAATGATTTGGTCAGTGTTGTGGTGTTTTTTCGCTTTTGTTTCGCTTGGTAACTTCAGGGCTTGGTGCGTTTACGCTTCTGTCAGTTGAGTTACAGATAACAGCACTTACATAGGTCCATTCAGAGCATTCTTTAATACTGCCGTTGAACTTACAATGTTCTGTATACTTGTCGAGCCAGTAGGCCGTAGTAATTCACAGGTTTGATTGAGAACAGACCATTTTACGACATGAATTACACAGAAAGGCAATCAAGGCTTCGTTGCATATGACTTGTTTATCTTTGTATTGCTCCGCGTGCAGTTGTGATAAGATAGCTGATAGCACGTACATTTTTATTACACTATTATAGGTTGTCCAGTTTCTATTTTTATCTAAGAGTGCGATTCCATTCAAACCAGTCATCAGAAACGCACAACTTTTGATCGAGTATACTTTAACCTTTCGGAACTCGTGCCATTATTAGGTCCGGACAGCCAATTTGTTCAGGTATGTTGTTATTATTGTCCCAAAATAGCACAGCATGACGTTGATGTGGAAAAGTGCTTGAAAAATCATGTAATTCGACTCACTGTAAACGCTACCGAGTTTCGCTTTGATTATCACTTTCCAATAAATTGTGAAATGCCTGTCATGGTGTCCACTTGGAGGGCTAACTCTAACGTAGATTTGATTTCATGATAGTTGTGAACAGTGGTGGTGTTGTTCGTAGCTCGGGTTGATGGTTTTGGTATTGGTATGTTCGCCGAGCTTGGCATTTAGGTTGCACCTAGCTTGGCGATGAAACGTTTGCAACCTAAATGCCAAACTCGATGAACATATCTAAGTAGATTTAGTTGCTAGGGCTTTCCGCTTCCTGTCACATGCCGGTTTGATGATTCTCATCCCCATCGTTGAACTAATGTCGGGGCATTTCACTGTATGGATTTTTTTGCCCTGGGTGCTGTGTAGCATTTTTTGACCCCTGCAGTGGAACTTTGACCTACTACCCACCCAAACTCATCAGAGTACCAGAAACCGTAGTGTCCAAGCTGCGCCAAATTACCCGCTGGCAGCATTGATAATCATGCGAAAATACCCGATTGATTCACCTTCTGCAACGCGCTCAGCTTGCGGTCACTCACGTGACCTTTTCGACATGTGCTGTTCTGATATCAATGGTAATAGTGCATGACCTACACAGATTGTAAACATCAAGCACGTGCAACCTGTCCCTATAATTTGCCACGACTCTGCGCGGTCATATTAACATTTCAAAGTCTCTGAGCATTCGTCATCATCGTAGACAGCGCACATTATAATGACGCTCAAACGGTGTAAGAAGTTAACTGCAGTTGTATATGTTTCAGTGAATAGGCACAGTACATTAAGAACAGATGGGGAATGAATGTGGCGTGATGTCACGTGGAATTGAACTAGTTGGTAGAATGAATAGAGCTTTATTTTGTCTCCTCGTGTTCAGTAACTCCATGTATTGAGGGCAAGCAATCAGACGTCTGCGAAACACTTTGAACACACCCGGCGTAGATGGCGATCGAGATACTGTTGTCTGGTCTTGTGTGGAGTGAAACATTTTGTATATGTACGATGAGCTGCTTCTGCCAACTTGCCTGGATTTTAAGCAGAATTCTCGGTAATCGACTGCTTATATTCACTATCTTTCTCTTGTTTGGCACCCGAATTATTTGGGGATTTTTTATGATTCTATGCACATATTGAAAAAGTTTGCTCAAAATAGGATGTTTTTGTGATTTTATCACAAAGTATCTTTATGCTGAACGTCGAAACATCGATCACCTAGTGAGGTAATCCTTATCACATCATTGCCAGTTTTCGGCAGCCGGATACATTGCTGTTTTTCACTCCATCAAACCTTGATAATTTGAGAACGATACGATGCGACTGATGAATAGTCCGGTATGGCTTTATTGACTGCGTCCCATTCTCTATCAAGACTGTTTACGTCCATCGTCAGCCCCCTTCATGAATCCGTCAGTTTGCCGCCAATTTATTGAAAGGTCGCACTGCGTTTGATAGTGTACCGTAGTTTGCTTGTGGTTGTACGAATGATCCACTTCAGCCAATATCACAATACCGATAAAGGTGCATGGACAATCTTCGAAAATTACTGGCCATGCTTAGTTAAACACGTTTTTAACCACTAACGCATCAGTGCTGGTAATAATAATGATGATAGCGGTAAATCACGAAATTGTCGAACATCCCTTCGTCTAAAATTTTGTACGAATATTTGAACAGGCTGGATTCGGGTTTGCGGCCCGCATAAACCACGTAGGCACCGAACATGCGCATTCACGCGCATAGACAAAAATGCTCGTAAACAATAAGAATCGATTAGTCAACTCAGACTCGCTGCATCTTTCAGCACGTGCGTTGATCTCCTGGACGTCCTCCGCCGAATACTATTCATTCTTGTACAGATCTAACGGTACATGCCCGTTCTTCGTCTGAATGAACACCTTATTCTGTTGCACAAAAAATGACTGACGCTTTCGGTGTGTATTGGCCCTGATAAGCTTAGTATTTTCGTTGTCAGATGATTCAACTTACTGTAGGAGCTTTATCGAATTAGACCATCATCATCTTGAAGTATCCAGTACTTATGGACGGACGGTATCAGTAGCCAATATTCCTGAAACAAGTTATCGTGGCTTTGGGATACGTTGCAACAAAAATTAACCCTTTCCAGTTGACCACGCAATACCTCAAGCATGAATTAGATCTCTATTGCCTTGTATTGCGGGGATTTTCAGGCGGCCACCTTCGAGTCTGTACATACGGACGGCCTTAATTAACATCCGGCGGCCCAGTTGTGGCTTATCAGTCCTGTTTCAACTTTTGATGTGTAATAGTCAACATAATATGCCAGACGGAACAGTAATGCGTTCAATGAAATGTTGCCTGAATGAATGAGCCTAGCTAGTCGGTTTCAAGAATTGGGCAATAATAACAATAGAACATTTCTTCATTGGCTTTGGATGAGTGGACATTGTGCCAATGCATATACGAAAGTGCAATGAATTGCGAGTGTGAACTGTGTCCGAGCTGGCTACTAGACGCTTACTGTTCCCGTCCGACTTTTATCGATAAAAAGTAGGTGCCGTTCATAATCACGACATTCAAAGTCCAGACGGTTTATAATCCTGACAGTTCATAGGTCCCATAATTGCAATTCGACCGGTTCATAATCTCAGCAGCTGAACTTTTCACTGTATTACAGGTAGTAACAACGATACACGGGAAGCAGAAAGTTATTTTCAACTGGGTTTGTGATGTTATTAAGATACCTTATATATAATGTTACGAAGGCGGTCCATATGTAATCGATTCTCACGATTGGTATTAATGGTTAAAAAACATGTTTCTTTGATTTGGACCGACCTCGCAGAATGTTAATCTTTGCCAAGGATTAACTGATAAGGCTAGTGGTTAATCACCGCTTACCGTAACTCATGTAAAAGCTCAGTCGGTTTCAGTACAATCAGACATTAATCATCGCTCGCTGGATGTCGGTCGATGGGTCAAATACAACCTGTTTTATAGATGACCGATCTCACTATGACTGTTCAAGATTACTCCGACTATAGCAAGCACTTTATACACACCGTTATCACAATAGTGTCGGGATTTTGCAGACTGTTCTGCTGACCTGACAGGATTTTAACTCAACGGTCTAGCAAACTGTCAGTAGTATGAACTGTTGGGACTCTGACTGGCGGGATTTTGATTGTCCCAATTGATACATCCCTGTAAAAATGTGAGTCTTACACCAATTATTTGACAGCACCTTTGATTACATGAAAAACTACTCTCTTACCTGTGGAAGGTTAACCATGCAGTGCATTAGATGCAGCTATCCGGGGGGATCTATATAATGAAGGAATTTTGCTGTACTAAACTTCTAGAAACCCGAGTGTTCGAAGTAATCATCTATTCTCTTCGTGTTGAATACAAACATACTTGCACTATTCCGCTTCCTAATAACTCACGAAAGATGCAACTCTCCAAACTGACAGAAGTTCATGCACTATCGAGCTGAGTTCTTGTTTAGGAAGTGATCGTGTTAAGGTTTTGACTCACAGTACTGCTTTGCTGTTAACCAAACCTTCAGTTTGACAATCGCATTTTACCGTTTATTGACGTGACCCCTCTGGCTCACTGCTTTCAACTACCGAGGAATTCAGTTATGGCGATGTAGTTCACCATGCAAACAATCATCCTCTTTATAAACGTGATGACTATGATTCAACAACCTGAACAATCGGCAGTATTGTTTTATCAGACTTTAGCACAGTCCGACTTAGTTGCTTACGTCCATCAATATGTCATAAATGTCTGGTATGCACTTCGACGCTCACTTTCCTTCACATAAGACAATTGTATCCGATCTGGGTAGTGTAGTACCTCTGTGAAGTGCAGGTGCACTTATTAACCGGTCGCTTGTGATGGTTTTTATCAACCCTCATTCGTTATTTTCACCTACAGGTTAAATATCTGTAACCGTCCATCAACATGTGTCAAACATTATGGTTATGAGATTGATTACGCTCAATCTTATTCGTTCAAACACCGGACACTTGGTCAACAGGCCCTGAGCTTTGACATATGACCCACACACCTATCCTACTACCATCGTCTAAGGTCACGTAGACCGACATCTACAAACCTCACGGGCTGAAGCATGATCCGTTAATTCCGTTCCAGGTCACACAAACAATCCCCACTGAGCGATTCTCACTCTCACTCATCATTGACCACTATCGAGTAGTTTCAGAATCTGCCTCCCTTTCCACCCAGTTAGCTCTTTTTAAAATGTGTATTTGTTACGTAGTTTTGTCAGTCTTTCATCTGAACTTGGTTTAGCCACCCTGAATAAACTACTTATGCTGATTTGTAATCCGTACTGACGGACAATTTTGAAAAGCTGACCACTGTGCCACCCGCGTTCTTATCCCACAACAGTGAATAGGTTTGATGACTATATTACTTAGTGGTAACTCTCGTGTACAGTGACTAGGCCAAATAGTTGAAGGTCTACACTGAACGGTGTCAATAACGTAAACTAACTTAGTACCCTGGCCTTTCACCAGCCCACCCTATGGGGATGTTTACTTTAACATATGTGCATTAGTCATTTGGAAAAATACTCATGTTAATGGTAATTATTAGTTCAAAAGTGAGAAGTCGTGCTGTGTGCACTGCATTGTCACTGATGGTCGCACAAGAAAGGGGATTGACGAAGTACGTCAATGGTAATGGGAGGTAATTTTCTTGGCGATTTAAGGTGATGAGAGTCTTTGGGTGAGCAAATTTATTGAATCCTCTTCGGAAAACCCGGTGACTACCATACTGATCGCTTGTAGAGTCCCGTACTGACATAGGCATGCATAAAACAGATGGAACACTATCAAGAAACAGGACAGTTATTTTCAACTCGGTCAGTAAACTGGAGACAACGGTACGCAAACGCAGGATCAAAAAAGAATGTTAAAAAAGCAAAATAAATAAACTCAAGTTTATATGTGCAGTATTTTGCAGCACAGAGACATGGATTTGGACGAATTGTCTGGACACGTTCACGCTGCTCGCATGCAGTAAGTCCACGTCCTAATGATAGGTAGATAGAATGTCAACTGAAAGTTGCTATTTTGAGGTCAGATTAAGTTAGAAAGAACGGTACGAGTATATCCAAGTGCGAATGCGTCTGAAAACATCACTAAGTCGAAAGAGTTCGAAAGTTTACTAAGTGGCCACTAGCAGTCTTAATTAAAAAAAGGTTTGTATTGCTGTTTATCTTCATTAAGAAATGACCACAGGTAGAGTTCAAACATTTGGCAGTTATCCGAGGTGTTATTAAGCGTTCATAACAGAAGTTCGACTAACAGTTAAAGGCAAAATACATGGCAATTAAACAAGATGGAGGTGTCTTGAAAGCAGTTATGCAATAAATAAACGTAAGGTGGGGTTCAAAGTTGACCGAAATATCATGCTGGTGCGACAGCCTAAAATACTCTCATCAGAGGATTCAGCCAAAGCCACCGAATATCAGTGGCCCGCATAGACGAACTAAGGGTAGGTTGCTGATTGTTATACGACTATTCTGAAGGCTTAACACATCTGATAGAGCCATATCAAAACAGTCCAGTTACTAATACAGTTGCTATCGGCTCACTTGAGACACTTGCACGAAGACATCTACGTCACATACGATACAAAAGGCAGAAGAGATTGTCTTTTTATATCGAATTTGAGAATTGTCATTTACGTTAAAATGTAACTGGAATTAGGCCGTTAGAAAGTAGATTAAATTTACAACGCTCACCTAAACTTGATTTTGTATTAGGCGGCATTAGATGGGCGCAAAGTAAAGGAGAAATTTCATTCAAAGATGTTCACTTCATGCTTAATAAAGACCACAAGAACAGGAAATATGATAAAATGGGATAAAATTAGCGTATAGAAACAGTATATCAGGCAGTGAATTGTGAATAGCACGAAGTAAGGAGCAACCTGTGGTTACCTACCTTTTAGTGATCTCTAGTGTTCTTCGTAATGGATATTGTAAACCGATCCATAAGAGACCAAACTCACTACGACGCGTATTTCTGCGTCACGTAGCTGGAGAACTACAACTTTAACCACTTGTGAGAGTCGACTACCGGTTCAACACCAGTTAACGTAAGTTGTAGTGAACAAGTAGTAAAACGATGGGACCAGATTATAGTTGATTTGCAGAAAAATACTCATGCACATTATTAGGTTTTTCAGTGCCAACAGTGTTTGACATTCACCTTCTTCATCAGATGTGAGCAACGAGCTCCACAGAGAATCCTCTCTCATGGACAGCCCAACAGGCCGATCACGTTACGACATCTACATGTGTAAAATTTTCATTCCTTCAGTTCCAATCGTCAGCTGATGTTACGCCGCTTTATGTTGGAACTTTCCCCGCTGATCGGTATCATTTCCCGGTCCCTTTTCGGCAACAATTACTGGTCCGTTCTAAGTTATGTGTATGCCCAAGGTTTCCGTTTAACACTGTCAAATAGTGAAGATGTCCGTATTAGACACAATCCAAAACTGTCACTGGTAATTGCTTGGAAGCATACGGTCACTGTACAGCCTGAGCATGCTATAAACATTATCAACACCACGGTTGTTTTTGTTAGAATGTGTCATTATTCTAAGCTACCTCATTTGAGATCCTTCCAAACGGGTTTTGATTCGAAGCAAGATTATTACAAAACCCGTCTTCTTCATGAAAAATGGCTGAGAGTTTCCATAGTTCAAACTTAATTAAAATTAATTGAAGGTTAGAGCAAACTGCGTTTATTTTCAAGTCACTGATGACTTAAAACGTAACATTGTATCCAATCATACACCTACAAAGGTTAATTTCAGGTAACTGAAAAAAGTGGCGGTAGGCAGTAGTTCATTTGGTTGTTTCAAGTTGAACATCACCCACAATTGATCGCAGCTGTCGCATTCCCATAGACTTTCCAGTCGGCCCCTTTCGAAAAGAAGCACTAGACTCGAGTTTCGCTCTCATTAGAGCTCGTCAGTAGTGCATATCCTTGCCACTGCCGGGACTAGAACTCCGGCCATGCTTTCATGAGGCAACCGTGTTTACCACTGCGCCATTGACCTCACATTAGGCACGACCGAATTATCATATGTGAACGCTCAACCACTTTCGCTTGTGAGTAATGATCAGGTTGCCCGATCGTCTCGAGAGGAGACACAGTTACTGTCTGTTAACTCCAATCGATGACCCCTCGACTAGGACTTCTCTCCAAGTTGAAATCACAGAAATCATTAACTTGTTGAGCGGTATTTTGATTACTGATGAGTAGTAGGGGATTTTGGCTTTCCACTTGTGGTTCCACTCACACACCACGTATCCGGTGTAAACCCGAAGGAATAAGACCAGTAGGTGTGTGAGTGAGGCCTTTGTGTCCAGCCGACCAATGCTGGTTAGCCAATTCATAGGACCGCTCGAAACTGAAACACATGTCTCTCAGGAAGTAAACAAAGAGAGACTCCAATGGTAAGGATCAAAACTGGAAAGCGAAATATTGAAAATATAACGCAAGAAGTATTCCAGTATAAGAGTACATGTTAGTGCACTCTAGAGGGGATATGGAGGATAAACAGAACGTAAGATTGGACTGGAAGAAAACAGACGAAACATTTATCATACAGTACACTAACAGAGCTGAAGGAAATGAAAGGTAAAAGGTCACAGACACCCGGCTTTCTGAAAATAGGAGCGGGTGAGTGTCAAACGACGATAATCGTTGGCTGATGTGAGCAAGAAAAAAGTAGATATAACTGATATAATCTATTTGGTAAAGGTCAACAGTAGCATGTAAGATGTCTTTCGCAGTGACATTTCGTTTGCATCTCATCGGTTAATTTTGC
>LOND01000204.1:169857-185601 GCA_014220965.1 Paragonimus kellicotti
AAAACGATCAGGCTGTGCATTAAATCGCCCGCTAGTATGATGATGTCTGAGTGTTTAGTTTGCTTCAGAAGGTCAACGAGGGCGTCATAGAACGCATCCTTGGTATCATCCGAACAGCTGTCCGTTGGAGCGTACGCCGATATGATGAACAGATAACGCTTCTCTAAATTGCGTTGACTGACTTTAATCGACTTATTGAGTCTGACAGCGCACAAGCGACTGTTCACTGGGATCCAGTCGAGCAAACATTGCTCTGCTCTGGAACTCAGTGCGATTCCCACTCCAGCTTGACCACGAGATTCAGCTTCGGCGTCACCAGAAACCCTGAGAGAGAAGCGCTTGAATCGACAGTTATCTAGAGGTGAGCTCAAGTGAATAACGGTGCTAGAATCGTAGACTCGCGTCTCCGACACGCAGCACACATCAAGCTCCAGACTTGAGAGAGTACTAGCCAGAGCAGCTTGCTGACCGACTTGTCGGAGAGTGCGGACATTGAAGGCGCCAATGTTTACCGGTTGTCTTGGCTCTTAGAAAACAATCATCCGAGGGCACAGGGAAGGCGAGAAATTTGGAGGGAAAAACAGAAAGAGAAAACTGTAGTGGATGAATAATGTCACTGTCGGGAGAACGATAATTTCTGATACGTCCCGGTCGTTTATGCCGTCGAAGGAGACCTCATCCCGAGTGTCTGACTCAAAAGTCTGACATACGAGACAAGATACAGGGTTTTCTTGGGAAACCCACTTAGGAGACAGTAACTTAAGAGTCTGACTCATTTGGCAGTGAGGGGCTTGCCTAGCCCGAGGGCGCAGTGAATAAGACATTGATGTCTGATTCTGAGCACTGCTGCGCGCAGTGGATGTATTCGAAGCTACATCGGGCTTTTGGATGATACCGAATGTTTTTCGACCGTATTGGATAATACGCCGGCGGTCACGGTCAACCGTTGGGCGATCGGAGTGCTCTTTGTTTGAGGGTACCTTTTCTAACCCCCTTCTTCCTGATACGGAAGACAGCAGTGCCGCAACTATAAAAATAGTTCTGCTGTATGCCCATAGGATCGTGCCTCACTACCTAAGCACTCCTACGCGGTCAGTAGTGCGACATACAATCTTATGAGTGTAACTGCTTTTGGACTGACGGTTACACTTTTGTCTGTCTGACCAGGTTGATCGAGGTCATAGTCAGCATAACCCTCTGGATCGATACACTGCACAAGCCCGATCATGATGTCAAGGTAACAAAACAGATCAGGATGAGTACAGATCGATTATTTCACACGTTCCGATATACCGCCAGGCAAACGTATGACGGCAGCCTGGACAGCGCCAGGAGCTTCTAGTCCTGTGGAAATACGCGGCGTAATAAAAAAATGTTTACAGTTGCAAAAACTGCTCGAGCCACCGAAACCCATATAGTGGGATTAACATACTCATCTATATGTTAGACCTACAACTTCGGAAAGTGCGTCGACAAACCTCATCGTTGCCCATATGAACTGCATATATTGGTCACGTGCAATGTGAATGTGTTTTGGTGAAAGTGACCATACAGATCAAGGGCCAGAAATTTCGAATGACAAACATGAACGCAACGGATAACGGCAAAACAATCCCCGTAGAGTCCACAAGGTAAACGAACGTTGAGGGGATGCAATGATACATATGATACGGAGTATTAAATAATCGGCCGATCGCAAACTCGATCAGGGGGATAGAAAAACGCTTGACATATATCAGAACAAATAAAAGTAAATGGGTAGTAGGGATTTTGGTTTTCATATAGATTGAACATCACCCACAATTGATCGCAGCTGTCGCATTCCCATAGACTTTCCAGTCGGCCCCTTTCGAAAAGAAGCACTAGACTCGAGTTTCGTTAATGATTTCTGTGATTTCAACTTGGAGAGAAGTCCTAGTCGAGGGGTCATCGATTGGAGTTAACAGACAGTTAACTGTGTCTCCTCTCGAGGCGATCGGGCAACAGATTGAACATCACCCACAATTGATCGCAGCTGTCGCATTCCCATAGACTTTCCAGTCGGCCCCTTTCGAAAAGAAGCACTAGACTCGAGTTTCGTTAATGATTTCTGTGATTTCAACTTGGAGAGAAGTCCTAGTCGAGGGGTCATCGATTGGAGTTAACAGACAGTTATTGTGTCTCCTCTCGAGGCGATCGGACAATCCTGAGCATTACTCACAAGCGAAAGTGGTTGAGCGTTCACATATGATAATTCGGTCGTGCCTAATGTGAGGTCAATGGCGCAGTGGTCAACACGGTTGCCTCATGAAAGCGTGGCCGGAGTTCTAGTCCCGGCAGTGGCAAGGATATGCACTACTGACGAGCTCTAATGAGAGCGAAACTCGAGTCTAGTGCTTCTTTTCGAAAGGGGCCGACTGGAAAGTCTATGGAATGCGACAGCTGCGATCAATTGTGGGTGATGTTCAATCTATATGAAAACCAAAATCCCCTACTACTCATCAGTAATCAAAAGTAAATGGGTTTATAGTTAAAGTGCTTATCGTACCACAACACTGCCGGTTCAATATGCATTTCTTGTCTATGGTTAGCGTATGTTCATGAAAATCAACATCACGAATCGTGTCCCAGAAGCCACTGGCTTAAACATAGGTTGCAAAGTGCAAGCTTTAAATCAGGCGGCACGCACAAATCGACGTCCGTGCATTCCATAACTGCTAGCTGGTAACTTGGGGACAGTGTCTACGGGAATTCAAGTTGAACCAATCACGTACAAATACATCTGCACGTACGTATAAACCCGGTCACTAAACGCACTCACATAATGTACGTATACGCATATATACATACATAATATAGGTGCTATCAGTCGAGTTTCGTGGCCGTAGCTCGAGCCTACAGCCGTGTGACTAGTAGTCAGTTTTCCCATCAACGAACTGTTACGTGCTCAGTACAATTGACCATAGTAATTGACATGAGAAAAAGAAGCCAACGGGTCGAAGAAAATAAGCGCTCACTTGAGAGGCTGGAAAATAGGACAACCAACGCATTAAATGTGGTGCGTAGTTGCCTGGATCCAGACAACGATAATATAAACGACGAATAACAGTGACCAGGTTCTGCACGGCGGTGATGTTGTCCAAATTGACATCCGACCGGTCGATTCGTGTCCTTCTGATAAAATCGATCAGTTGATTTGCGGTAACATTCTCGCCAAGATGCAGCAGTTCAGAAAAAGTGAGCAGCTCAGCTGCGGGATCCCGATGAGCCAAACTGTGCTACGAGTATGCAATTAAAAGCAGCCAGAGGGAGAACGAACATAGTTCACAATAAGTGGATGAGAAGATAATTGCTGAATACAGTAGACAATCTCATGTTTAGATACAGTATCTGGTAGGGTTCATGCGCAACTCTTACTGTCAGATAACTTTATCTGCACATCACAAAATGCCTACTACAGAACAGGTGATTGTAAAGCAGAAGGATAGATCAAAGAGGATACACAGTGATGACATACATCAATCAACTATAAACACCGTTACCATGATAAGACTAAACTAACAGTTGGTACCAGCGATAAATAGCGAGGTGGTGTATGGTTACTTCCACCTTGCTGGGTCTCATCAACACTAAACGCACCGGGGAATCGAACCCACGACCAGCGAATAAGCGTCAGATTACAGTTCAGACACTTATCCACCAAGGACGGCGAGGGTCAAGTAAATTATCTTTCTCATCTGTTACACTTTCTTTTCTTATGGATTGAAATCGGTTTCCACCTGTGGGAAAAAAGCGTAACAGCCGAGGAAAGTTAGACTACGTTAGTAGGAGTCCCGCTGTGTGCTGTTGGACACCAACATCACATCTTCAACACAGCGCAAATGTGGGACTTGTCATTAGCATAAACAGTGGTGGGTGCCTGGGCAGAATATGCCTGACTCTCCAGGAGATAACAAACGAGCGCTGAAGTCACTGGACCTCTGTGTATCGGCATGCATTTATACCAAAAGCTGACAACAGAAGAGGAAGAATACAATGCGCGAACAGCAGACACATTAACTTTCGAAAAGGATAATCCAGAAGATGAATGTGCACGGTTTACGGCATGGTTCTGTGCACCATAAAACAGAGAATTATGAACATGGGTCAAAGAAGACCATGAATGGAGACACAATTACGTTAAGCAGTCAAGGACATATTCGCCATGGTCTGGCTAAGCTAACAGACGGATTTTTTCGATGTGGTGCTAGAGCAGCGTCTCAGAATAACAAACACAACCAAAGATTATTAAGGATGATCAACTGTGGATACTCCGACAGGAGCCACCTAATGAAAGCTCTTCACGAGGTGAAATGCAACCGACGGAGTCAGCGGTTTGTGTGCCCATTGTACTTACTTCATGAGCTTTATCACCCAGATATGATGGTTCGCTTATAGCCTAGCCATGCCAATCTAATCCACCTGGCGACTATAGGGTAATTTCACCCCATTTCAACTCTCAATGAGGAGAGGGGCAGTTACGCAAATTTACATTTTAGCAGGTCAATTTATCCTTTAGTTGCGTAATCATAAGTTAACAGGCCTCCAGCCCTCAGGGCTATTACCAATCTACCTCTATCGAGAATCTTGATCCACGGCGAATCAAAAGTTTGCATACTTTAACGATCTGTCTAATCCGCTCAACATAACGTTTCAAATTCTCACAAGAATATAACGGAAAGGCGAGTTTAACCAAAATATAACATGTACGTGAACACATAATAAACTTACGGTTAAAACATTTTTGTCGAACGGTCTACATCAAATAAGTGTGTCCAAAAACACTGATATAGCTTAGTGTCAAATCGGAGGGATAAAACTAATCGTAAAAGAGCAAGGCCTGGAACCTACAGTTTCACTTGTTACAAGCCCATTTACAGATGAATTTGCCAAGAATGTGGACAACCTGAATGTATGTATTTTCAGCCAGTTACTTAATAGTGCACATGACCGTAGTTTACTAAATATCGATTCAGAAATGAATTATTCGAAAAAAGATTGATCTTATTCACAAGCGGGTACACATCTAACAAAACTGTGCTCAATCTGGACGGAAATGTCAACTGATTTATTGGGGACAACAGTCCATTTCCATCAACACCCAACAGCTTAGATTGAGATGGAAGATTTCTCTGGTGGAAGACGTCAATATTGCAGAAACGACCACCAGTTTGAACATTTGAGTTGACACATAAATCAGGAGGTTATTACAATTTGAGGATCTATTGGATTCTAGCTGAACGGTTAAACAACGTGAAGACAGTGTCTCCTTTTGCACAACCTCCTAATTAATTCCATTCCTAATCGAATTCAACGATACTACTACTACTACTACTACTACTACTACTACTAATAATAATAATAATAATAATAATAATAATAATAATAATAATAATAATTCAATGGTAAGGAAGATACTCGATAAATACATGGATCGCATACCCATTCAAACAAAGCGAAGGCATCACTTGATTAAACATTCCCGTTTTAGCCGAGTATTCTTATCAATAAAACATGTAGAATGATGAGGCTACTCAGATCATTCTCACACCATCACAAACCGACTGCAACACACGCTGTGCTCCAGAAAACATCGGTTGGCACAGAGGCAGACTAGAAAGAACCGGCTCACCTGATACCAGGCTAGGGCACGTTCAATTGGATTTCGAAGTAGCACAATCAACCGAGCCTGAGGAAGTAAGGCATGTAGGCGTGCCGGAGCTTTAGGGTGAGTAAATAGGTTGCCGATTTCTCGAAACGAACAACGCGTTCGCGGTGATTTGGTAAACTGTGCTCAAACTGATCCATATACCATCGCACACCACGAGAGTAAAGAGTGTCAGAACTGAAGAACTGCAACTCCTCGAAAGTTGTGCCAAACTGATAGTGATTGGCCAGAAGTGAGGGGTGCAAGCGAAGGAAATGTAACAGAGCCGTTGAGCCTACAGGAGAGGAGTGCGAAAAATGTAGACAAACAGAGAACCATGTTATGCGTCATCCGATAAGTTTACTCCGATTTACTGGCTCACCGAAGATCATAACGTGAGATAAACTGCTGTGATGGACCACTCATGATACATCAACGAGTGATATACATGAACGATTACTCGCCTGGCCCACAGGAGATAACTATAAAGGCATGATCAGTTGTGCACCCCTAATAAGAGTACGGAGTACCCGATTAGATACTGACAAAGCGGAACTATAACAAACATGACGATAAAGCACAGCGAACGACATTTAAGGCTTGTATACAGTATATGCCAATTATCATAAACAAAGGATTGATTGGTATCAGCTGCTTCCGGTCATGTTTGGTGAACACAGTCGAGATTAGCTAGCAGTAGATAGTAATCGATAAAACAAAATCCAAATCTGTATTCATTAGCACATACCTTCATAATAACTATAAGCGGCGCACCTAGTTGGTCAGTAACTGAGCAGAAGTAACAATCGGGTGTTCAGTGAGGATTAAACAGACAAGATTTATGTGAATTAACAGTTGGAAACAAACAATGCTGCGTACCCTTACTTTTAATTACAGCTTGGTTGTTTACTTTGGAAAGTGCACGGCACCCTTGATGTTGAATGTTTGAATATAGACGTAGCTATTTTTAAATAGTTAGATACCTTCTCACTCCCTACTTATATCTTTTCTCCTTCTGTACGAGGTTTGCATTTTTTCCATAGTTGTTTGGCAGTTAAACGTCAATGCGAACCACTGACGCGTAAAAGTCAGAAGAAAAAACCAATTAGATAAAACAAACAGAAATGACCATTCATATTTAAATCTTTTTGTAGACAAAGGATGCGCGTGGCCCTCGCATCCTAAATGTATTATCGCCTCTCCTTAACAGCAATCGAAACGTTGTATCAACCGGAGTGGAGATAACAGATTATGACAAGCTAAGAAAACAAAACACGCATTTCCAACAATATATGAAAGCATCACAAGTACTCAGTTCTGGCTCGTAATCTCGGATCAACGGCAGCAACTGTGGAAACCAAAGAGATGCGCGACACTGGTTGCTGCTCAATCAACGACACTTGCAATCGAGCAGATGAAAAAGTAGATGGAGCTTTCGAGCACTCACGACAACGATCGAAAGGGCACGAGTGTACCGAGACTTGGGTATTGAAATAACAGTCTAGAATGATCAGTAGAGAACAAGCCACAGTTGAGGAAAGTGGTACAGAGATCGTATCGGACATCCTATAACAGACATGCACAGAAGCATGTGCACAGAATAAACAAGCAGAAATGTTGGAATACGGTTAGGATTTTCAGAGAACCTATAACATCCTGAGTCACAACAACTTCTTTGATGATAACAATGACATCGACATTGTTTGTATTGATAACGAGTTGGACTTAATGCCACTATGTCAGCAGGAGAAAGGAGATATATCGGAATGCCGACAAGACACATTAGACATCATCGAGTTAGCGCTCAGGAAAGTCAAAAAGTGAATTATGTTTCGTACAACAAACCTGTTTTCTGTGGGCCCAAAATGACCAGCTGAGGCAGACTATCAAAACCGCAGGGCCAACCACTGGGCCACATCGCACGGCTGCGAGGATCAGAACAGGGATCCGCATACAGTGGCAGATCGTTCGCTCCCGTGAAGTCGAATCGGCTGGCGTAGAGTTGGGCCAATTGTGCGGGGGGTGCGGAGAGCAGCTGTAAATTCGTCCAGTGGCGAACAAATTTGAAGACTGCATCAAACAAATACAGAGCTAGGCGATCACCTTTGTAGTTTGTCATGTGAGTCATGAAAATGGAGACCTGAGAAATTGGGGACAAAAACCAATACACTTCAAACAAATTCACAATATGAAATCGATATTTGGTGCAGTATTACTTATCAGACTGTATCTAATGCACTAGGGCAAGCTGCTGGGGTTGACACAATTCTAAATGTGAATGTGCTCACCTAAAAAGGAGCCAAACGTGTAATTATGGACTAATAAGCGGTCGCACTTAGATCGGTTTTGCGTACGTTGAGGAGGGTGGAAATTGAAGGTGACAAGGAAATGTTTAGAGCGCCACGTCCCTTTTGACACCCCAAAGTATACTTGTGTATTTAGTTTTCCAGTTTTGCAAACTGAAATAATCAAACACATCTCAGTGAGGCAGCTTGTCAAACTGCAAGGTATATTGACAGTAAAATAAAGAAATTGATAGTCAATATACAAGAAAATACAGTGAACAAACAGACATAAATACTTGTTAGTAGAAATAAGTAGTTTCGAATTTAGACATCCCGAACCATCTGCCTCGTCTGGCATCGAAATGTTCAGTTTAGACTACATCCATAGAAAACAACACACTCACGATGTGCTCTTATTAAACTGTATCGAAATGAATATTCCAGCTTTATTCTGAAACCTATCTCCAGACACATAATCTCCTAGTAACAAGTCAGTTAATACATGGACTGTATACTGTCATCTTTTTGCGTACGTCTGCTCAACGCCACTAGACCGCGCTTTGTTTACATTTTTTGGATATGGCTGAAATAAACAGCAGGGATTTTTGTAGTCACGACGAAAGTGACATTAAGTGTTACCTCCACTGGCTTTATCCAACTGCCCGGCTAGGAAAAGAATAAGGCTGTTGTTGGTTGGAAATACTAAAGCATACGACATCACGGATGTATAACTATGGTTGTTACTGTCTTCAGTAAGGAATATAAGGAAATTTCCCGAAAAAATTAAAAATTCAATAAAATAAAACAGTTAGTGCAATGTGAAACGAGAAGAAAACCCTTTCGTTTTGGTCACGTTTTTTGTTTCAGCGCACTTATAGTTTCAACTGTCTGATTCACGGCCTCGAGTTGACACTCGATGTTAGTCCCCAGACAACAACACAGCATACCAGAAGTTCCTCCAACTATTGTCAACAAGAGGAACCGAACAAGCCAGGTTCAACCTCATGATCAGATGGTTAGCAGTAAGCATCGGAGTTCAACAGGAGTAGCCAGCGAAATCGGATGAACAAAAAAATGTCAACTGAAGCTCTACTGAGGAAACAACCGAACCATGGACAAATCCGAAAAAAACAATCGACACTTCTTAGAGACCCCAACGTCCATTAAATGGGTTCGTGGGAAAGGGCAACCTAAAAAGAACAAGCTAGCTATAAGCCAATTCAGTGAAAGTAATAGAAACTGAGACAGAAACGATGAACACACTCACCGGATTAAACAGAATGGAGTGGAACAGTGAGCCACCAAATACTAATTCTTGAATACGTTGTTGCCCACCGGGGACATCTGCGAGTTGAATAAAGCGACTATAAACACCGCAAGTTTGACGCGGGAGAACCTACGAAAATAAAAAAAACAACGGTTGACAGAACAACGTTGCATGACCGTAATTTGTTAAATCTTTAGAGGTGATGAAGACGGACTTGCCTGAATCCCACGGAACCGAAAACCAAGATGTGGACCAAGGGTATGTACTCGAGGATAATGTTCAGTGGACGTGGCCGTAAGATTCCAAACGTGGCGCCACGCATTGTATAGCGATTCCAAGACCGGATAGATTCCGGAATGGTGTGGTGAAACAGCATAAGCAGAATAGACAGGGATATCGTGCTTCTGAAAGAAGGCGAACGTGAGTAAATTGCAAGAATAACTGAGAGGATGGTCGATTTTATGTGCTGGAAGTCGATACTGTGTATACAAGTGGCTGAGGTTAGTTGAGCTCAAATAACTGAATACAAAACCTACGGGGGACACTGGTCGACTGAGGTCAGAATGTACACCACTGATGAGCAGTGATGCGGGCATAACTCGGATTCAGTGTTTATCTAAATACATTTGCACCTGATGAAGATTTGGCATGAGGACGTGAAATGCGCTATGCTGAGGACCATGATCGCTGCAATACATTAAATACTACGTCAGGGTGACGATTGATTGCATTACAAAAAGTTCAAACTGAAAGAAACTCAATAGCATATTAATGCGAGAACAGTTGCAATTGAGCTATAACAAGGGTATTTTATGACCGTAATCAACGAGCAAGAAGGAAACTCGACCTATATTACTGCCTTAAGTATCCGGAAACCGCCTTCACGTGTCAATGTCTTCTCCCCATATCAGTCTAGGACGTTCGGACGGGTTATGTATGGTGTTTTTCTACATCTCCATAGTGGCGGAAACCAAGCGAATCACATTAGCGCGGTAGGAGTCCTAGTTCTGTGAGAAGGCTCCCAATGACAAGCGTAATAACAAAATCCGGTTAGAAAACACTCATCGTACACCATCGAGACAAAGCTGTGTTCGGCAGGCTGATGGTGTGTGCCCTATCTAGGTCACCCCTTCAATCAACTGACCCTTTAAATACCGACAACCAAGTCCCGAATCGGTCGAATGACCAAGTCATGCAAGCTCTCGTACAGTGTTAGGACTCCGGAGTGGTGTTTGAATTTCGATCATAACCCCTCTGCATCTGTGTTGTTTCATCACTCCGGAGATATACAGTAATAACTGAGAAACACGTAGAGTGATAGCGAATCAAAGAAAAGTGACATCGGAACAAAGATAAACAGACGAACATATGTTTTTCGATAATTCATCTTCAGGCCGGTACAATTATATAAGGAGTTAATAGAGTTAGATCGAGATATCGATCAGACTTATTACAGAGAAACTAGGTCACTGGTCAGTCAATTGGCGATGGCTTGATTGGTCGGTTACGTCACGCTTGTCCATTGGTTTGACCGCGCAGGTTGACCATCGATCCGATGGATTTGTGGTCCATGGTAGGTGCAGCGCCTAAACAAAGCTTTTGATGACATAATATCGGGTCAGGCAGTCTGATTCCTGTAGCCTCGGCAGTACGGTGTTCTCACTCCGACAGCCTTTGAGTGATTACGCGATATACCACTCGGAAGGCTTGATCAGTTTTCACCTGGTGCCCGCTTTCAACCAGATGAGCGAGGATAGCACTGTTGACCGATCGTGATTCCCCGTGCCCCAGCCACCGTGGATGGTGTTCTCGGATTCGTTTCGAAAGTTGTCTTGACGTTCGACCAATATAACCTGCTCCACAGGAACAAGTGAATGAGTAGATACACATAGATGAGGTCTGAACTGTCAGTCTATCTTTGTTACAATACCAGATACGGGGTCCGGTTGTGACATAAGTCCGGCCGGCTGCCTGGTTGAGTCTGTTTGTCAGCCATTCTGCGGCATTCACCTTTGAACGGCACGCGAATAAACACAGGCTTCTTTCTTACGTCCTGCACTTCAGGTTTAGGTGATATTCTGATCATATTTCTGATGATAAATCGTTCCGGGTAGCCGTTATCATGAAGTACGTTCACTTATGAATTCGAGTTCATTGCCTAGCGTATCCGACGAGCAATTTCTATACGCTCTTCCAGTCAGGCAACCGACTAGATTTCCATATTGTTTTAAGGGTACAAAACTGTGAAAGTTTGTGTACTGACCTGTCCATGTATTCTTGCGATGAATTCTGCGTTGAATAGTTCCGTCTATTTGTCGATGTAAACGAACATCCAGAAAGAATATTTGGCTTTCTGTTCCTTCCTTAGGCGTAAACTTAATTGGCTGATGACCACGACTGAACCTGTTGCGTACTGTGCACATACTAGTATCCGAGTTAATGATGGTAAATATATCGTCTAAGTAAAGATAATACTGACAGAACTGGCCGGTGGTAAATGGAAGCATGATGTGTTCAAGCTTCCTCATGAATGCATGGGTCAGGAGAGATCCGAGCGGGGACTCCATCGCCACACCATGTCTGTCGATGCAGCACACCATTGAATAGAAGTCATACATCGCAGCAGAAGCGCTTTCAATCTTAATATTGGTATGACAATATCGAGTCCGGTCTCAGATACGTAGTCACAGGTAGAATTAACGGCTTCTAGCGGCGATACGTTAGTGAATAAAGACACTACACCCAGTGAGAATGATTTATGTGAATCCACATCAACGTCCTGTACGACGTAGACTGAGCGGGGCAATCGCTTTTCGGACGGGTTCAAGCAGTTTCACTAGCCACTTCGCAGTTGAGTGGTAAGGCGAATTCATCATATCAAGTATTGGACGAACCGGTACACCAGGTTTGTGGACTTTTGGCAGTCCATAGAGACGGGGTACAGTAGAACCTTGTGGTCGTAGTTGCTCATAAGTCGTGATGGTTCTCAACTTTTCGTCCTTTAATGACACTTAAAGATCTGATGTTCGGCATAACCAGTTCTGTCCTTTTTGTTGACGAAACTTGCTCTGGTCTGCGAAGAATATCATTCAGCTTTCTCAATGTAATCGCTTCTATTCAGAATGACAATTCCAGCTCCTTTATCTGGTCTGCTGAGGAGGATATCTGGATTCTGTTGAAGCATCTTCAATGAATCCATGTGCTCCTTAGTTAAAGGCCCTCTCTGTCTCGATGTACGCTTACAGTATAGCTGGCAGCAGTTAACAAGTGTAGTTTTAAATAACTCAAGGTCATCTAGCGAACGCGGGGTTAAATCTTGCGTCTGACCGAAAAGATTCTCAAATTGCACCTCAAGTTCTAGACGTTCTTTCTTACGTTGTGGGCAACAAAACTTAGAACCGAGTGAGAGCGCCTCGATTGTAACGCGATCAAGATTTAAATTGGAAAAGTTGTGTACGTACCGTTCTGGTTGATGTGGAAATTCCGTTCACGGTCTGGAAGAACAGTGATAGCAAAACCTGTTTTTTAGGCCGTTTGGCAACCAATTTTTTCTACAGAAGCACTGAACAATTTCCGTTCCTGACCTGCGAGATTTTTCATTGCTGCACCATATCGCGCTCAAATTCGACAATTCCTCTGTGATAAGTATCAAGTTGATTTAGACTGTAGCGTTTCAGTGCTATGCTTCTTATTTCGACACGGTTCCTGCGTAGAGCCTGCCAAAATGGCTTCGGGTATTCGTTACGATCAATACAGTCGGTGACAGACCTCTTCACCTGGAGATTATTTATCGAAAACATGTCGGCCTGTCTTTATTCACATTACCGCAATGGGCACATTTGCAACGCTGAGATACTGGAACACTCGAAGATGCTAGCCGTGTTTTAAAGCTCGAATAATAAAGTCAACAGACACGACTACAAATCTCGAACCGAAGTGAGGCAATTACCTCAAGTCACTACAATGGTGGCTCCGAAAACGGACAGCTAACGAAACCAGCAACCGAGTAAACCTACAATGAAGTTACAGAAGATAAACAATTGAATTCATAAACAAGCGGAAAACGCTAATATGTGACCTTAACGCAGTTCGGTCACAATAAGCACAAGTCACAAGCGTAAAACCGCAGTTTCACAAAGTCCACGTGTGTCCCGACAAGTCACATGACGACCGAAACTGACTGGTACCATGGGAATGAGATGGGCTACATGTCCCAGCTAACAATTCATAAACACTTATGTGGATGACTGTAGGTTAAAGTCTCGAAGGTCTCAAATGTTCCAAGCTGGACATGAGCAGCCCTACAATACACGCGTCCGATCCTATGTGTTGCCTAGCACCAAGTTGCTCGTGACGCCAACACTAGCTAATCCAGTTAAAGCTCACCGCCAAAAGGTGTTCATCGACGTAAAGAGTTGTTGAACACACAAAACACTTGATGTTGACACGTAAAGCTAACACAGTAAATGGCATTTCGTCGGCCGACTATTGCGACGGATAGTGCAAGCTAATATCGATGCAAATTGTGATCGGGTAAAGGGACGTGAAGTCACGTGATTGAGGCAAACTTTCATGTTTATACACTTCCACTGTTCTGGCTGTCCGTTGGTTACACTCTGCACATTTGTGCCTATTAATTTATTCATTATTTCAGTCTCCTGACTGGAGAATGGCTGCCTAAAGGTACGACCCAAAGCAGAAAGTGTGTACGTACAAATCAGCACATGTCTTACTGGA
This sequence comes from Paragonimus kellicotti, assembly GCA_014220965.1. Classification (NCBI taxonomy): domain Eukaryota; kingdom Metazoa; phylum Platyhelminthes; class Trematoda; order Plagiorchiida; family Troglotrematidae; genus Paragonimus; species Paragonimus kellicotti. The sequence continues at coordinate 183,812 of LOND01000204.1, forward strand.
TTAAGTTCACAAGTGTTTCGTTTTTACACACGATTTTCGTCGGGACCTTAACTTCGGAAGAACGCGTTACGTATGATTGCATCAGAAGTACAAGGGAGGTAAATACGAACAAAACAATAAACTGTCAACGTCATCTGCTTTGTCTGCCGTAAGGAACGACACTCGACAAACCAGCCAGGGGCGTGACCACAACGTTGCCCGAGCGCCTCATGGTTTCTTTAACTGCGGTTGAACAACGCCTAGGGTGGCAAGCACTCAGCTAACTCGCGGGAAAATGGTCTGACCGTCGTAGAGAACATTCTCAAATTTGTCACATGATCGCATTTCTGTGGCCTCTCGAAATTTGTGCTGTCGAACTGTCAATTAAAACCGACAAGTTATGCACATTATGATGACCAATGTGTCTAGTTTCCGTGCCATACAGTCAAGTGAGTTGGGCATAACCATTTGTCAGTAATCTTCAACGACATTCTTATAACGCTGAGGACGTCGGAGGCAATATGTACGTTCTCTACTCTTGATAACACACTTCAGCAATGTTGGGGCTGATGAAATGGGGCTAGCCAGGTAGGTGACAGCCCATAATCTGCCGACTACCCGCACAAACAGACGACACGCTAGATTATAATGTACCCCTGATCTCCCGGCCTAACAGTCTATGCTCAAGAAGAAATCACAGTAAACTCACGGATATCTAAGTAAAGTGAACGCATAAACAAATCCTGTCCACCAAAAACGTGGTGATGTTCTGGGTTTTGCCTCAATTCACGTGTGAATCAGGGAATGTCAGGTGAAAACCGTGCTTATGGTCGCAGGTATATGAACGGTCAAGCAACAGTCTCTATTAACCTAAGAAACACATTCGTTGTGCGTTGTTCTCTCTGAGGTGTCCACGAAGGATTACAAACCAGCACGCTTTTACTGCTACTAGCATCATAGGATGCACCATCAGTTTTGTCACATGTTCGCACAATAATGAACTGCCATGGGATAAAGCGAAATGAACCTGCCTTGGCAAACTGTTTATTCCGCATCATTAGGCTAACCAGCTCGGTTTCGTTCAGCTGATGAGCCTGATGATGATTCCACAAGTGGTCGAACCAATAGAATTCGTGACGTAGCTCTGAAAAAAGCAACGTTCAAAAAACAATGAAATCAAAAGTATATTCATGTCAAGCACATTCAAAAACTGATTGAATAAACTAACAAGTTGGGCAGGATTTTTGGCGTGCACGCTATTCACAGATACAGTACATAACATAATAATTAATCCATCAGTTCGGCATAATCTTTTACAACACGTTTATTTTCTTACCGATACGCGTAACAACATGAAACACAATGTCTTGTATAACTGAAGCAAATAAGAACTACCCATAACGACAAAAGGCGAAAATGAGTAAGAAGTAACTACCAGAACTTTGGGACCGTGTTATGTCGTCTTCCGAACAGATAAGTGATGTTTAATATATGGTCGGTGCTGAAGTGCATTAGTCATACTGGGGATTGTATAGGTACGGCTTATTAACTTTCATACCCAGCTCCAAAAGAAGCAGGGAAGGGGAGACATTGGCCTATCATGATGAAGTATGAATGAGGAAGTGATTGCCAGGTAACGGAACATAATTAAAACAATTGTCAACATATTAGTGCCAGAGCGGCGTACGTCAAGGCTGTCCCCTTTCACCATTTTTGTTCAATTTCGTCATAGACGAAATAATGGAGGACTGTCTGCGGCACTCAAATGATGCCGGCGTGGACCTATCTGGTGGCAGACTGACTGGTCATGA
>LOND01000205.1:0-14483 GCA_014220965.1 Paragonimus kellicotti
GAGGTATTCAAGATGGAAGGGGTGTTAGCATTAAGATTCTGTGTCTGTGTGCCTGCTCCGTTTATGGAACACCTACTTTCCTGTGTTCAGGCCCACGCTAACTTGGCAACACCCTTTTGAGTTTTGTGCGTTGGGAAGTGCTGGTTCTATTCAGTGTGATACCATGATTTGACGTGGCACTATAGGAACGTGACACTACCAAACTTTCGGATGTCGTATCCACGTCTAGCGCTCCGCGCTCTTTCAGATGGCTTTAAGACAGACAATCAGTACACGTGGATAGCGAACCTGCGCTGCCGAGACGTTCATTCACTGGTGGCTCGAAGGCCTTCCATTGTGTTCCACCTTAGTCCACAGAATCACCCTGCATCAACACAACTTTTTCCTCCAGTGACGATGCCGAATATTTCTGCTACCGCCAGAAACTTGTACCTGTGGGTCGCGCGTTTGTAAACTCTGCCGTCACTTGTATGGGATTTTGGCAATGATTTTGCCAGCAATTTTCTCAAGCCACGAGATAATTCGTTTAAGCTAACTTTTTCTGGTTGTTAGAGCTCTCAATACCACAACTTGCAGTTTCACTTCATACTTCAGTCCGTGAGAATTTTCTCAGTACTTTCGATATCCCCCGTTTGAGTCATCTTCTCAAGACCTCTTAGCTTATTCCGGCTAAAGTAGGTTTCTGATAGTTTACCTCCTCTCCCTTGACTATAGGACCTTCACCTTTTATGTTGCACCCTGTTCGGAATCATCTTTGTGCATACTAGTGTTATCTATCGCCCAGGTTAGATGGGGACGAAATCACGAAGCCTTACCTCCAGAGTCATCATCGTGTTTCATAATGGCATACACACGGGTACAGCAGACTTTTCAAAACGAGTTATTATGCGTACAACGCGGGTCAATTTGTTCTGAACTTACTGCTCCTGTTGCGGTATCATCTGTTGCGTGCATCGCAGCAAACTCCTTCCTACGGCTCTCGTGAGTAACTGCCTGCCACATGTGGAGATCTGGCTACTTCTCAACCTTTGACAGTTTGTTGGGGTGCTCTCCGATTTTCCGAAGCACGTTTGATTTACTTTTCAAATTGGATTGAAACATGAGTATCTTAGATAACTTCTATTGTTGGCACGAAAGTTCTGAACCTCTCGTTACCAAACTCGGCATCCAGCCAACACGCCAGCTTTCCGATGGGGGCCTCGTTGTATCATCTGTACTTTCATCTGGTCCATTCCATTTGACTTCGCTTTCTTACTGGTCACACATCCCGTAAATAAGAACGAGGTGGCGACCCTGTTGTCTTCTTGATTGGGCGAAAAACAAAGTTGTGTTTTGAAGCCAATCTTGTCCTCTTCCTCATGCGTTGTCCTTGGGAGATTGGGTTGGCTGAAAAGTTTCGAGTTGATCACATATATTTCGTTGTCTTTTGTTCGTTGTTGCTATCTGTTGTTCCGTTATTTGGCATTTCGTTAACCATTGTTCTATTATTCGTTATAGCCAACTCACGCGCTCTTAGACCATGAGTCCGTTCGAAAAGTTTTGACGAACGAGTCAGGTGTTTTTCAATCATGGTTGACGAATCCGTTGAGTTGAAGCGTCTTATCGCGCGGGAACTAAAGATTACGAAGGCGCCTGCTGATTATTTTTCTACAACGAACTTGGCTCCGCCAGCGTCGATTGGTGGGAAACAATCAATAGACGTTACCACAAGCGAAATCGCTGGGTTTTATTATAATGTTTGATGCCTGGTTCGAACGACACGAGTATATGTGCCACGTCGACTTCGGTACGCAGTACGAACCGCGAAAGTTCAGCCTTCTCCTTCGTAAACTCGGTACTGTGGAGCACTGAGAAGTATGTCAACTTTATTCTTCCAAAGAACTCACGCGATAGTTCCATCGAAGGTACCGTTGAGACACCGCGACCCATCTTCTCTGATCAGTCTTCCTCGTTCCGCACAAAGTACTGGTGTCTAAAACTGGTCAAGTCCGGCGAAGACTACGCTACGTTTGCCGGCCTGGTCAGTGACGCGTGTTAGCGTTTCCAGTTTGGTTCGTTTATCGATGGCAATTTCCAATGTTTGGTGTTCGTCCGCGACCTCCACTCTCCGAACGACATAAAAATATATACTCGTTTGCTGAACAAGGTCCAGCAAGATCTCACGGAGACACTTCAAATGCCCACCACTGAGTTCCATCATCTCATAAACCCCAAACACGACGCTGCAATGGTCCAACGCGTCACAGGTACCGTACACTCAGTAGGCTCTGGCTCATTGGTATACACAGTTCGGACGACGGCACAAGAACCCATGATATCCCACGGCATCCTAACCCCGGTTCGCTTCCTGCAGGGCTTGACTCGCATCCTCAGCGCTTAAATGCCACGAAGTCACCTCCGTCCCCGTGCAGGCATTGCGGCGCCTGGCACTTTCATCGTGACTGTCCTTTCAGACGGCACCGTTGCTCTCGGTGTGGTCAACTGGGGCACAAGGACGACTTCTGTCAAACCCACCAAATTGACATTGATTCTTCTACCCACAAGTCACCGTACAACCCCAAGTTTGAATCGGTGCTCGGATAGAAACCGGTTGGCAGATCCCTGAGCCTGCTGACCACTTTCCAAGTCAACATTCCCGGTCGACGGAAGTTCGTGTCGGTCATGATAAATGGCTTCCCAGTTCGATTGCAGTTGGACACTGCGTCGGATATTACAGTCATTTCGGAGAATCTCTGGAGAACACCTTGGTCGACCCCCTTCCGACGGACGTCTCAATCCGCCACCAGCGCCTGTGGCGGACTTTTGCAACTAACTGACCAATTGCAGTGTTACGTCTCAATCCGAGACACAACTGTCAACGGTTCCTGTTATGTTCCTTGTTCGAATCGCTGTTGGACCGGGCTCCATCGGTTAGAATAGCTTGGTCTGGCTGACCTTCCAATTCGAGCAATCTGTAACCTGTCTGGTCCCCTGCCGTGCCAAGGGATCCGGTGGTTCGCACGGATGCTCCAGGACGGTCTGCGCCTCCGCCCTAGGACCCGAGCAATCCGTCACCATTCTCCAGGAGTTCAACCAGTATTCCGCACGAAAAGTTCGGTACTATACACGGCTCTGACACTTGTAGATACCGAGCTCAAACATTTCGGGAAACAGTGTCTTCGATTTTGTGTCGTATTTTTCTGGGCCGCTTGAATTCTCGAAGTTGAGAAGGTCAATTGCTCGATTTGTAACTGCTCCGATTTTTCAACCGCGCTTGAGTGTGCCTTAGAATCGAGTTTCTATGCACTTCCTATATCAGACGTCTGTACACAACCCTCAGTAACGAAGCTTGTCCCTTCAAAATGGAACTTCCACGCGCTTAGCTGGAAATCGAAGTTGCGCCCGAATCCTTTGACTTGTACGATAACAACACCCACAGCGGGTTATTTTAATATGCCAGACTGCCGTCTGGTATCCAAGCAGCTCCTGCAATCTCCTATGAGATGATGGATACGCCTTCCATCGGTCTTTTTGGGCTGGCCGCCTACCTGGACGACACCCTGACTGCCGATTGCACCCCGAATGAATTGTGAGGCCGAAGTTATGTAGTACTGGAACGTAACCAGGGGCGCGGCTTCCGTTTGCGGCGAGAGAAGTACTAATTTTTCTTCAATCTATCAAATACCCTGGCTTCATTTTTGATGCAGCCAGCCCCTGAGAGCATGCAAACTATCCAGTAGGTGCCGCATTCCACGGATGTCTCTTCACTTCCTTCCATCCTTGACTTAATGAGCTACTACTGGGCGCTTCTATCTTCTTTGCATGAAGCTTTCGCCCTACTCAGCCATTTGTCAGAGAAAGGTGTATCCTAACAATGATCTAAGATCTGTGAGGACGCGTTCGTTCAGCCGAAATCGATGCTCAGTTTCAACGTGTTCCTGACCCACTATAACCCCAAGCCTCCGATAGTCGTGGCAGCCATTGTGTCCAACAACAACACTGATGCCGTCATCTTCCGTGAGTTTCTTGACGGATTTTCTAGGGCCATCATACGTGCCCATAGAACAATGAAAGCTGCCGTAAACAGCTGTGACCAGGTGGAAAAATGAAACCCTCGCAGTGGTATTCGCAATGAAACCGTTCCACAGGCCGATCTAGGGCAGGCCTTACAACCCGACCCACCGGCCACAAGCCACTGCTGCCCATCTTCGGCTCGAAGGAGGACACATAGGTGCTTACCGTCAACCGACTTCAACCATCTTGTTCGATTATGACTTTCGGACTCAACACCGGAGGACGGAAGGTTGTGGAAAGACGGAAGCTCTATTACCCCATCAGAGACCATCGGCCAGCCGAGGAAGACGCGGTGATCAACGCAGTATCTATTGGGTCAAATATATTTCGACGGTTACCAGATGTCGTCCGCGCCCTCCAAATCAATTCGACTGACAATAAATGAGCCATACGGGAAGATTCAGTTTCCACGCAGATTGTCCAGTAGGTTCAAAATCGTTGGATTAATACGACTCTGACAGATCTACAGCAGATCCAACAACGTTGTGAGTCTCCTCAGTTGATCGTATACTCGCTGGTGTTTGCGGATCCTGCCGTTCTTCGTCCGTTCATCCTCCGCCAGTTCCACGTGGGTTATCCGGACGCCAGCCGAACAAAAGCGACCGACCGCAGCTATGCTTACTGGCCTGGCATGGATCGTCAAATTGAGGACGTGGTCAAAAGTTGTTCCAGTTGCCAGCAAGCTGCCCGAAACCCAACCCGCCAGCTGCCGATTTCATGTCCGCAACTGGAGTACCCATGGTCGAGGATTCGCGGCGATTTCCTTGGTTCAATAAACGGGTTATTTTTATCTCGTCTTGAGTGATGCACTTTCTAAATGGTCTGAGATCGTACCACTAAGTTCGCCAACGGCGACCACTATTATCCATACTCTTTGACGTCCGTTCAGCCAGTATGGTCTGCCGGAAGCCCTTGTGTCGAATAATGGTACCCAGTTTACGTCCAATCACTCCGGGGGGTTTTACCACCTCAGCGCCATTGAACACGTTCGGTCGCCTCCATATCATCCGCAGTCCAACGGGCAGGCAGAACGCTTCGTCGACACACTCAAACGTGCTCTTCTCAAATCGCGTGGGGAGGGGCGTCTGAAGAAATCTTTCAGCATTTCCTACCTATCTACTGCACTACTAGCAAGCTGCTGAACAGATTTCAGTTCCCCGCTAAGGCTCTTTCGCATTGTAAACTGTGAACCACACCGACACCCATGACCCCAAAGAAACAATTGAAACGGAAATTCTTTCTCCAGATGGACAAGCTACGTCATCAATTCATTCATCTGGCTGCGTGCGCGATTACTGGCCCGGACATAACCATTGGGCATGAGGTGTGATGACGAGACGCTGGGGTGCTTCATAAGATTTTCGGTGGGGAAGACACCCGAGTCCATCATCGCAGTCAACGCCGACCACATCAGGATGTCGATAAAGAGGTCAGTGACGACCAGGAAACTGTACCGCTTTACATACTAATGGACATGTTCGAACGTTTTTGAAAAGCAATTTTACGCGGAACGTCAACCTCACCTCTGTCGGCTACCGAAAATGGTTGCCCCCCAGAGGTTGAGCGCGTCGGCAACCCTGATCACCGACTCTTATTTAGGTTGACTCGAGAAAGACCAACTACCACGTTTCCATAAGAGGGTTGTCGAGGAAACCACCAGGCCACCGAAGAACACTTTATTTGCGTTCATTACACCGCAGTTTTGAGAAAAACTTCGCAAACCTACGTTGCTCCTACTCTAGGTTCTTGGTATCCTCAGCCAAACAAGGACAACATCTAAGCCAGTCCTCGGTTTCGGACCCCCTGAGATGCATGCATTCTGCGGTATTTAGCCGGGGTTCCCGATCAACTGTCCGCTGATGAACTCTTTCGAGTTCTGGTTGTACAGCAGACCGATCTGGGCGTTTCGCGACTTTCGCATGATCCACAAACATGTGGCGAGGACTGCTGATTCTCTTCGCAGAGCCATTTGTGTATTTCAGGAACAGCAGTGCGTCCAGAAGTGTTATCTGATGAACATCACTGGCGGCATGTGCAAAATGCGATGTGCTACCCACCATCTATGCCTAGAAACTCCTGTTCCATAGGAAGCTTTCATCCATGCTAAAATCAGGGAGTTGTTTTAACCCTCCAATTTGAGCATTTGTTGAGTCCAGAGTCTTTTTGAGGTGAATATATCAGACATAATCATATTCCATCTTGTCCAAACGTAGAGTGATCTCATCCAAGAAAGTCAGTAAGTTAGAAAGGTAAAATCACTCAAACACAAAACTATGCTTCTGAACCGTCACCGGTCCATACTTAGTGACGTGCCCTGCCTTATTATTCAGTGAGATCATTTTTAGCCTTTTCAAAATAACAGGTCTAAGATTTACAGACATACGGTTTGAGGCCTTTTCCTAACTAGTCCTTTTGTGTACCATTGTGATTGCGGCAGCCTTCCAATCCGCAGGTGGTTTGGTTTCAGCGGGCAATTTAATAAATGGACTAGCCATTGGCGTGGTTAAGACACCAGCAAGTGGTCTTAAAATTACCGGATGAATGTCATCGGAATCCTCCGTCTTCATAACATCCAGCTTAACCAGTTGACCGCACACCTCCCCATTGCCGACTACAGTTTCCTTCATCACCGGTATATCAGGTGAATTGTCAGCATGCAGTGGTCAACGACAATCCCTGGCATGCACCTACTTGAAAGCTGAGGTAAAGCCAGGGTTCCATTTTCATCAGTGGACGCACTCCCCTTTTTTACATACACACCCAGCAGACACTCAGATGAAGACTTTGGACTGAGCACAACTGCAGTAGGCCATTGTGTTTTGCTTGACTCCTTTAACCCAGTCCTCCTCGTACGTTAGTAGGCACTCCCACTGAACTCGGGTGGCTCGTCTCTGGAGATTATGAGAGCAGACGAACTCTGACGCTACATCCTAGGGTCCACCACATACTTTGGAGAGAGTGTGGCCCACTTATTTATCGCAGCCCGGTCTTCCGAGTTGGCAAACTGCTAGGCAAACGCTGTAATATTTCACCTTTGGAGAGGTGCCCTGCACACCACGGTCTTTAATGAGCTCTCACTGAAAACGCTAAACTCTTCCTTGTCCCACATGAGTCATCAGGGGTTATTACAATTGCACCCTTGATGGTGCCAGAGGATGACAGAATACTGTCTTTACATCGATGGTTGGCAAGCTCAACCAACATATACCTAGGTTTGCGGATGCTGGAGAATGTCTCCTTCCAAACCTTGGACCTGTCATCCTGGAACGTTTACAGTTCGCAAAAAGCTTACCAAATGTTATCACACGGCGGACCCACGTCGACAGCTCTCCTTCACTGTCGGTTGTGGTATCCCATGAACTACCACATTTCTCTTTCCATCAGTGGCCACTTCCCTAGCTTTTTCCAAGTGTGCAAGTGTTTTATCCACGAAGCGCCAACCCTCTTACAATGTACAAAGAACCTCTGCCTGCTTATCGACTATCAGATGTATGGTTGTTGGAACATCCAGAGCGTTTACCTGTTCTCTCCTAAAAATTTAGTGGTAAAAAACACATCAGTCTTGTTCCTACATTTTTTGAGACCATTTTCTATCATTCTCGGCCTCCACTTTATCCTCATGACGTGTGTGAATTTCCTCCCCGAATCCATCAGTTTTCTATCCAACATCAGGTCGCTAGACGCCGCTGGCACCTAATGCACCTATACTATGACAGCCTACTGTTTCGTCACACTCACGCCGGTCGCCACCGGGGGATGCTGGGATATCTTTTCCTAGGCCTATACTGCCTCCCTGTATTACCAGTATCAAGGCGGGACTATCTCGTCTCTCACGTTCAAGAATCGCACGTTCCGTATAAAGATGGCAAGTAAGTCGTCAGGTTAATTACATTTTTGGTGATACAAAGCATTTTGCGTGTCACAGCAGTTGCCATTCTATCGCACTTAGTCCAGCGCACATTATTCACATGTTCAACTCTACATAGTTGACCCACTGACAGCCTCCAACGAGTGTACTCATATACTTGCCGCGGTAGCTCGTTTTGCTCGCTGGCCCATGGTTGTATCTATTATGGATGATCCAGCGGATGCAGTCGCCAGAAGTTTCTAGAGCGCTGGGTGGCTAACGTCGGCTTGCCACCTATAGACACCATTGACCGAGGTGTCCACTTCCAATCCCCTTTTTTCCGTGACTTCGCATATTAACGTGACTTTTTCACACACCGAGACGACGGCCCACTCTCCCTGCGCGAATGGTTTAGTCGGACTTCCCCACCGGCAAATAAGAGCGTCTTTAATTGCTCAGTTCAACTCGACTGAATGGAGTGATAGTCTGCCTCGAAGTCTCCTTGGTATCCAGTTTACTCCTGAAAAACTGACTGGTCATACTACCTTCGATCTGATTCAAGTTACCCATCTATCCTTCGCTGCAAACGTGGTTTAGTCCCGGGCACATTTAGACCCAGGTACGGATTATACTTCAAGTTTATACCAGCACGCGTCCGACCTTTTTTTACATCAACCTTTTCTTTCTTCCATTCTGAAGAATGACAGCGTTCCGTTGCACGCTCCATATGGGTAGTTCAGTGTGTTGTGAACCGCAAAGACGCTTGGCCTGCAAATTCGTTTATTGCACGAACTCCCGTACAGGTCATGTTAAACATGGGACCACAAACGTGTACACTCATTTGCACGGCTGACGTGCATTCACATACATTGGGTGGCAGTACGTTGTCATTCGCCCTGGTGGCACTTCTCCCATAGCGCGTACACACTATTCCAATAGTCACTTCTGGTCCGTCGTCTTCCTGGCGTTGGGGCTTGCCCTTTGTTCCCGAATGTCGCTTGTGAGTAGTATACTACTCACAACGAAACTGCCTGTTATACAACAAATGGTTTACCACTCCACACAAGCAAAGCGTGCACTGGATTTATTATAGCTTGCATACAAATTGTGGTATCAACCGGACCACGACATTATTCTGCCTAGTTGGCATTTTCTTCGTTCACGTCAACGACGAACACAGCAGTTTACAGGATTCTGGGTGGACTTCTGTCAAAAATGCACACTTGCTTTCTTCGTGAATTGTTTCTTAACCGTCTTCAGTAGTTCGTTTAATACGGGCATCTAGTGGATGTCTTATAACCGCGATCTGTGACATTGGTCACGCGACTGCAAAGTGTGAAGATTTTGCAGTCTGTTGATACCACATTTACACTCCTTTTGAAGCGGCGGGCATACACTTACTTCGTCAGACACACAACCCTTCTGGTTGATGCAATCTGGGGATTAGGGCAGTGATCAGTTAGTCAGGTGAACGTCATATGCGAGGATATTCCAGCTTTTTATGACCTGAGTTTTAATAATTCCTCCGATGGAAGAAAGATGCACTTGTACCAGTCGCTGACCGGTGGTGCCTTTTACTTTAGTTACAGGTATTTTATATCACTTATCAGTGCAGTTTGTCGTCCCCGGAGTGGACAACGCGCCAAAATCTAGGGCTGCTTTGATGACAACTCACTTATACCATGGAAGTCCGTAACCTACATTCAATTAATCTCATCACTGATATCTTGACATATTTGCCTCATGTTTCTGGTCCTATCTAAACAGGAGAGGCGTGTCTACAACCGGCTTATGCAAACCAATGGGTATAGTGTCATCAGCGACAATGACGGGTAGCGCCCACCTACGTTTGTCTGTTAACCTTGTTAGCAGTTTGTCATTCCCACAGAAAACCGCGATGAAATGGCCGTAGGACATGAAGAGAAGAGAGGCAACAGTCACTTCTACTGTGTTGAGCAATAATGAGCTGTAATACTCTCTGGTTGGTAAAACGAGTATTCCATATCCCTTTTTAATAAGCAATATCTTTAACTTCACCATCTTATTAGTGCTTAAAGAAAGCCCCTTTTGCATACTCCGATGGCGGCTTCGGAAATGCGGTGAGATATTCATATCTAGAGGGCGGTTTGAGAGACTCCGCACGTTTGATACTGACAGTGTAGAAGCGATCGGCAAACTTACTCTTAGCACGTTTGACAATATGCCTGAGCGAGGCATCTACTGGTGAAAGTTCTGAAGCAGAAACTTCAGTGTACCAGTTCTTGTTCGTTACTAAGTTGGTTGGGCAGGTACGAAAAGGATACCCCTTTCTAACAAACGGGATGCCCAACGGAACCTGAGAACCTGGCAAGTTTTTCTGGGATCCTGAAAAGTCTCCACACTAACAAAATTTATAACTTGCGATAACCTGTTGAACTGTATTGCGTGTCCCAGGAGGGCCATTTTAAGCGTCCGTCAACAGATGCGCCTTTTTGGAAAGTGTCTGAGCCTGCCTGTTGACGACAGCAGTGGCGGCGTAATCAGCGGCAAAACTCTATGGCACTCCCAAAGTAAACCTGACTGATTGCTCGCCAATGTACAACCGAACGATCAGCAACGAATGTGTGAAGAACTGATGTGTAAGACGACACTAACAACACGCGTTATAAAACTATCCAGTATCCGGTCGACGTTTTCTTAAACATCGGTGCTTACAGAGCCTCATAGCAGCATCAGTTACATTAACCAACCTGACGTGCGCCCTTCAAGGCCGCCGTAGTTCAACTAGTAGATGGCATTAACTAAAGTTATTTCGATGAGTTTCGGACATGACCGATAGACCTCTTAGGGTGAACAGTGCAAATCCCAAAAGTTTCTTTTGTAACAGGAAACAGTATTGATACCCAATATCCGACAGATCACATGGCCTAATAGATTGGTTGCGATGGTCCAGCTTAGATTGCCTTTCGATTGGGTAGCTTAAATCCTAATAATGTATTCTTATTCCAAACCTGTGTTTAACGTATAACGTCGGCTGACGCGTACTTTCGAAGTTCTTCATCAAGCTGGAAGCATGCTGTTACTTACCTGCATCCAAGCGTCTGTTCCCGAGATATGTGCTTTAGTGACCAACTTGGGAGTTGCGTGAGTGCTTCAGATCAAGATTTTTCACCCGATAATCAACAGAATGACAACGAACTACTCGGAATCCCTTGTAACCGTATTTCATGAATGCAAAGGCATCATCACAGAAGTGGTATAAAAATATCACTTTTTGGCAGACATGATCCGATGTATGCACCGTATGCATTCGCACGTGACAATTTTATGCGAGCAGTCCGGCGGCACTTCTACATCTGCACGTTTCTTCGCGTCTGCTATCATCTTGAAATTGTTGAAGGAGTCTGTGGAGGTTTCTCGTTAAACTTCGCGCAACTACTCACGATATCCACTCCGTGTCCGAAAGGGGTTCTTGAATATTTTCAAAGAATATGTCCAAATTGTTCATCATCAGCATTACAGACAACAATACATCAGTGGTTCACGGCGATGCTTAAATGCCACATAACTGCAGAGGAAGAAAAAAGGTAATCCCTGTGTTGAAAGAGAGAAGAAAAAGGGGGGGACGGGAAGGTACTCAACTACTGAAAATATCTGCGTCTATATTCAGACCTTCAACATCAGGGCGCCTACACCTTGCAAACGGAAAACTGGGCTGTTGGTTTGTCATATGTGAGGGAGTGAACTGTAATGGACCACCCAAACACTACATGGTGCATGACAACACTAGATTGAGTGAAATATGCGGTTTCCCCTGTGTCATTCCGAAATATTACTTGCAACAATTCATTCAAACCTGTCACAACATTTGGTTTATTAGAGTTTTTGGCTTAGTTACTTATAGAAAACTCCCCAAGATTGGATATTGGAGCACGGCACGAGCGGCCCGTACTACATTCATTCGAATGTCGGGACTGAAGCGGCGTTCAGAATTGCCAAGTGACTACTGCAACTTACATAGTTGTGGGGACATGATCCGGATTTGATGTTACACGTCAATAAATGCTAATTCTGCACTCATGTTCAACAGCTCACAGAATGTTGGGGAGGAAACTTGTGTGCATCTAACATTTGTAGGAAAATCTCCAAAACCTCAATCACCGAGCGAAACCGAGGTGCATGTTGGGTTGAGATGACGACTGATAAAAGAAAAGATGTATCATGGTAGAAGAGCCCACAGCCCACCGACTTTGCAGGTGGGCTAAAAGGTACAGCCAGAGTTAGGTGCAGGAAACTCTCGACGATGGATTGTAAGAGAGGCGGTGAGCAAGTGCGACGATCGGTAGTATTAAGTGGACACCTGGGAAACGCTGAGAAGAAGGGAACGAGTGCGTTAAAGAAAACGGGTAGTACTGGATACAAGGGATACCCTCACGAAAGTGGGGGTGTCACCAAGACCTAGCAGCCGGCCATGCCACGAAAAGGAAAAGAGTAAACGGATTAAGCAGAGCGAACTCAATTATACGAGGTCAATCGGTGATTCGCTGTAGGCCTTACCAATCAGTGCTGACCATCCGAGCAAGCTAGCATGTCGGCACAGCGACTATTGCAAATAACACTGTGATGTAACATAACATTGCGTTGTAACGAACATCTGAGAAAAAGCCAATCAGATGTGTCATACATCGAAACAAGCAAACCACCAGATATGCCGGGTGAAACAATAGAAGAACCGAGGCTCCGGAGCCGGATGCACTTCCTCACTTCATTGTCGCTTCTTGTCGGTAAAATGGCTTATTGATGCACAAAGACAGACTACTCAATACCAAGGGTTCTTTCTGATTTCCTTTTGGAAAGCAGAAACTTTCCATCACTTCAAATTTCGTTATCAGATAGCTCGGATGTAGCCCATGCCAATTCCGTGTAACTGATAGTATAGAAGTCACTACATTTTCTGTAGTGTCAACTCAACTAGTTGAGTTCACTGTTCGTTTATTACTATGCGCTCGCATATATCGCTAATCGTTTATTGCATACTGCCTAAACGGAAAAAAATGCGAAAATCTCACATCATCTAAATTTTGGCCATGCTGGCCGCGAAGCTCTGAAAAGAATAATCCCTGGAAATGCAAGCAACGACAAGTAATGTATCGTGAAACAGCATTCAAGCTAATGTATATGAGGTCTTCCGAAAATCTGGTCTTAATCGGCTTCTATTGCCCTCCTCCGGATTGACATCAAGCGGAGATGTTAAAATCAACTTCACCCTCGTGACATTGGTCGATCCCAAAATTAAGAATTCGGATAAAATATTAAATGAATTTACTGAGGCACAACAAATAATTGCACCCACCCCCGACAATGTCAGTTTGATAGGTCGTGGAGGGTTCGATGAATTCACCAAAAGCATACTTCATAAGAGCAGAAACCCAACATTTCGTGATCCCCAGGGTTCACCAAGTCAGATGAGTCAGTTATTTTCCTTAATGCCTTGAAACACGTTGGAAGGTTGTGCTCGAGTCAGTGATTGACAGAAGATCACTGGTCACATTCTGGACAGAAGTTTCAAGGGCAAGAAATGATGAATCAGGTTTCGCGTCGAAAAACCAGAGACATCCGAAAGTAACAAGACAGATTTTGCATAATCTCTTCTGCCACCTTGACGTGGAAACCAGATTTACGTGATTTGTTGATCCAAAAAGCTGCGTTAACTAGGTCTCCAATGCTTTCTTTTCAATCATGTCAAACACGGCGAGGAGGGGTGTTCGGAGATAAAGCATCTGCATCACTGCTGTTATATTCCACCAATGGACACGTAAGAGTGTTTGAGCAATGATGAACGACCCCACGAGCACACGGCGAAATTACTTTTATAGAAGCAGCATGTGTCTTCCGCATATGGGCGAAAGAGTTAGAAAAGTTACCCCAAAGAAAAGGCATCTGAACATACTACGGTTGGCTTTGCCAGCTGATGTATTATCCGGTACGGTCGAAGCGTTCGCAATACTTCATGGAAGCTTGATGTTACATTGCATGCATGTACTGCGGTTGGGAGTAACCGAGATCAGACACCAACATCCTGTTTACCACGTTTCAAACGCCCGGTTAACTATGCTGGACCTACGACGGGATGGAAAGGCGTTTGATATGTGAGGCAAGCCTGAATTTCTGTCTCGGGCTACCCTTTATTACTGTGAAACATTTCCATACAACGTGGAAACACCGTAGAACAGCGTTCTTCCAAAGTAGGAGTTTCGGTGGTAGTCAGTTAGGTGAAGATGATACTAACAAACATGAGCCAAAAGCACGTTTGGACATACGCACAACATACTCAAAAACGAAAGTGACGCAACATCACGGCAGCACGCTGCGTCTTGTTGACAGAACCCGGACTTTTCGCTTAGAGATAATGAAAACGGGAGCCTTGCTTATGGGAAATGAAGCGGCATATCCTGATGGCCGTTACAAAGCTGAATCGAAAAATCGGTACAAAAAGTCGATTTGCTTGATCTAAAACGTCTGCCCAAACACAGAGATGTAAATTGTGTATAGTTTCCTGAAAGTACCCTAGAAAGTGAAAGCTAGAAAAGAGTTAGCAGAAAAG
>LOND01000205.1:24208-56667 GCA_014220965.1 Paragonimus kellicotti
TCAAATCCCTAGGTCTTTTTGAGGTCTACTTTCGCGATATCTATTACACTTTGTGCACCATGTATCACGAATAGGTTCCCGGAGTCTCCTCCCAGCGACATGCGCACGCTTGCTGTCGTTTAGAGGGAGACTCCAGTCATCTGACCAGCACTTAATACGGTCAAGGTCAATCTGTAATGCACTGGGATCACAAGCATTCCAGATTTTTAATCATCAGCATAAAGGAGGGCGTTGCTAGAAATAAGATCAGGAAGATCGTTGATATATATTAAAAACAATAACGGACCGAGTACGGATCCTTGAGGAACTCCAGCGGAGATCGGAGAAGAAGAAAGGTCCGATCCGGTTTTTACTCTGAAAGTCCTGTTGCCAAGAAAGGATGCAATCCAGCGGAGCACCTCCCCTTGGATGCCATAAGCCTCTAGTTTATGTACAAGAGGAACCGTGTGGGACACGGTCAAAGGCTTTGGCAAAGTCGAAGAAGATAGCATCCGAGATATGGCCATTGTCTTGGCGTCTGTCAGGCTATCCATGAAGATTAGCATATTCGTTATGCATGACCGGTCGGGAAGAAAGCCATGCTGGGTAGAGGAGAAAAGGTTATTGGAGAAGAAATGCCTAAGGATGGCGCGTTTTAAAAGACGTTCCATTACCTTGCACGGGATGCTGGTAAGGCTGATCGGCCGGTAACTAGCAGGGGAGTGACGATCGCCTGCCTTAAAAATAGGTGTGACAATGGCCTCTTTCCATGCCTCCGGAAGAGTGCTGGTCCGAAGTGTCTGTTTAAACAGACCATGGAGGGGCATCGCCAAACCAAGGGCCGCTTCTTTGAGGATCCGAGGATGGATCCCGTCTGGTCCCATTGCACTATAAGGATTGGTGTTAAGCAAGAGGTCCTGAACGTCGAGCACAGATAATTCAGCTGTTAGGAGTGGGCATTGGAAATTTCTCCGCGGGAGAATCGGATGCCAGCATTGGCGGGACCACATTGTAAACTGCTGAATAATATTCTCTGAACGTCTCAGCAACCACCTGGGGGTTGGAGGTTTCCCCGTCGGGAAGCCGCAGAGAAAGCGCCGAGAGGCTTAGTTTTTCTCTGGCGGCGCACGTAGTTGAAGAGAAAATTCTTATTCTCTCGGGCTACTAGTAGGATCTTTGAGGTTCTCAAACATCGCCTTGAAAGTCGCAATATAATCCATTTCCTGCAAATAAAAATTAAAGAAAATCATAAATACATGAAAAAATGAAAATAAATGCAACACATTCCTCCCTCAGAACTCACCTACTGGGTGCACAGCATTAACATGATGAAGTGTACTGTTATGCGATACCGACCATTGATGAGGAAAATAAGTTCACAGTAAAACATCAGTTATCAGTGTAAGCATGTTCCGTGTAAGAACATTTTCGCAAAATATGATTTAAGGACAGCAGACATCACTCAAGCAGAACGTCTACAAACCTTTAGACATCCAGTGTGACGCACCGAGGGAAACCAATGTTTATCAAGCACACAAGTTTTCTCCTAAACCAGTCGCATGTTACAACCAATCATGAGCAAACCTAACACCTCACGATCCAACCCCAACGCACGCATTAGCGGTAGACCACAACCTGCAAAAGCAGCTGTTATTAAATCCAACGCACACCTAGAGAACCTACAAGTATGCTGTTTTTCTCATCTAACCAAATAACTTTTGAGAACAAGTCCTCATCCCAAATTGGACATCGTCAACATTTTAAATGAGCATCAACAAGATTTCTGACCAATCACTTTTATTGCTACTGCTGCTGGCCACCTGCCTTGTTCGTATCAGTTGCTTGCGGTCGCGTTCACGTGCAAGTTCACGTTTGAATACTGTGAGTTCGAATCTCTCTCTGCGTTGTTTGGTTAATATTTGACCGTTTCCTTATCCTAAAGACTTCGTGAATTACGAATTAACTGATTCCTATTCGCTTAGTCACCTCAGTGATGGTGACAAGGTCCAACTGTGTAGTTTGTCAGCGCAAGGGACCACGCTATGCAGTGCTTGCTCTGCGACACATGGTTCCACACCTCGTGTCTGGGCATGTCTAG
This sequence comes from Paragonimus kellicotti, assembly GCA_014220965.1. NCBI lineage: Eukaryota > Metazoa > Platyhelminthes > Trematoda > Plagiorchiida > Troglotrematidae > Paragonimus > Paragonimus kellicotti. The sequence continues at coordinate 26,286 of LOND01000205.1, forward strand.
CGAGGTTTACAAAATGTTGACAGCAACACGGCTGGACTGCATCCACCTTGTTTGCCTCTGTTGTAGAAACGCTAGGCAGGCTCCTAGTTCTGAAGGTAGCACTTCATCATACGCAGTGGATGTGACATCCCCTGATCCACGGGCTGTAGTCAGTAAGGTATGTAACGTGAGTGTTACATGTAACACTCTATGCCTGCAGGCACAGTATAATGTGTTGTGGGTCTAAACACTGTAAAGCTTGAACACGAAAACGAAGCAAAAATGTAATGAAAACAAAAGGGACTGACTCACAGTAGTTCGTGAAGGTGCGTTGGTTTAGGGTTCCACTACACCGAATGAGATATCCAATGGGCACAATCTGCCGTGCAGCTCCCAAGGGATTTTGACGTCACCACGGCGATAATTTTGACAACAGATAAATACGGAGATGTGCTGAAATAGACGGTTGATTCCGTTAACCTCGAGGTTAACGGTAGGTTGTGCCTCTCTCTAATTAGAAAGTTTGATCTAACTCCAAAAATCTGTACACAAGTGACGCTGAACGCAGAGAGAACACAGGGCTCGCGACCTTGGAGATGAAATTTTTATTTGTGATAATTGATTCAGTCGATTCACATGATTTAAACATCGAGTGTAGATGTGAAATTGAGAAAGGTGAAAAGTGTGAAGAACAATGAAAATTATAAAGTACAAAATGCTTTACAAAACGCTACACAGGTGCGTCGGTTGCTTTAGGAGCAAAGTCAAAGAGGGTTACCTCGGTTTCTCCGAAAACGCTCATGCCCATTACTGCTGACAACCCGCCAACAGCATGCAAGCAAACACGACCGAATTCTGAGGTTGTTCGCTCGGTCTTACCTAAGAAGCCCAGTCCTGCTGTTCGCGAGAGCTTACACTAATGATGGCGTAATTTCGGCGAAATTCTCCACCAACACCGTCGCTCCTAAAAGATTGAGCTCATCTGCTCGGGAGGATTCTGTAATTGTTCAGAACCTTCCGGAATGTGCCGCCACCTGCTTAAAGCTCCGTGACGAGCATGATCGAGAGCTTTGGACGAGTCTGCACAAAAATGGGCATAAATCCAAATGTCCCAAACTCTATCACGAGGTTGGCGAGGAAATTGGATTCGCCACATGCTGACAAACCTCGGTTAGCAAGGGTCGTGCTTCCGTCATCCACTTTGACTGAAGACGTTCTTCTAGCGGCACATAAGCTGCTGGACAACTCTGGGGCCCGGATATACCCTGATATACCATGGGCTGAACGCCAGAGGCGGAAGCTCGCACAGAAGGGAACTGGAACCACTGACCGATCTCGCAATGTTATCATTAGGGGTGTCCCCGATTCCATTAGCGACGACAAGAGTCAGTGGCGATTCCTGTCAACTGCACTTGAACTTACCAACGTCCAAGTTCAACGTATTCACCGCATCCTGCGGCCCAAGCCGGAGTCGGGTGAATCTCGACCACGACTCCTCAAAATTACTGTCACCTCGCATGAGATGGCATCGCACATACTGGAGCGGTTCCGCCATAGACGTCGTTTTATCCCTGGTGGGATTTCGTTACACCCCGATCGTTCTAAAGAGGAACGAGATTTATTAAAAGCCAATCATCGCACGCGTACCAGTCGCCTGGTGGTGCCTATTGAGGATTTAATGGCCTCAAAAAACTCTCTACAGCCGACTCCACAGGAGTCGGCGACCTCCATCAGCGTTGCGTTTTGAATGAACCACCCCATTCAGAATCCCAGGATAACGTTCATTCGTTTACCATTAACTCTGTAAGGTGCATGTACACAAATGCGCTTAGCTTAGTAAATAAATTACCAGAGCTTCGTAAACTTTGTTCTGCCGCAAAGCCCCGGATTGTTGCTATAACGGAGTCGTGGCTCAGCACTTCCTACCTAGATTCCGAGCTCGCTTTAGAGGATATGATTATCTACCGTGCGGATAGAACTGAAGGTAGAGGAGGGGGATCGGCCCTCTATGTCCACACTTCTCTTCAGGCCTTCCATTTTAACAATCCAGTACTTGCTGCGATCCAGGAAGCCGTTTGGTGCTCGATTCGCCTAAATGGTTCTGAACGCTGGCTTGTAGGGTCCTCTATCGTCCTCCATCTTCAGATAATTCAAAAGACGAACTCATTATCTGAACTGGATTTTCCCACGTTCTCTTAATGGGCGATTTCAACTTACCTGAAATTAACTTTCCGGCTTTCTCGTACGCGGGCACTGAAAATTCTGTCTGCGCGATTTTTTCACACAGTCGGAGCATTGGGCTTAACGGAGCACAATCTGATTTCACTCGGTGGCGTACTGGCCATAATCCGTCGCGACTGGATTATTTATTCACTAACGAAGAGTTGATGGTCGACAACCTTACGATCACCGCACCGCTAGGACTGAGTGATCACGCGGTCGTCTTATTTGACTTCATTTGCAGTACGAACCTGGTCAGCTCAACGGCTAATAGTCGCAGGAACTTCCGGAAAATGGATGTGCAGAAACTACGTGGCTACTTGGAAACAGTCCTGGGTGAACTACACCCCACTTCACTCTGTAGATGATCTCTGTGTGAAAGCTTACTGCCATCCTTTCCGCAGCCGTTGGTGAATCTACACCATTATCAGGCCCCAAACGGAACAAGCCTCCAAGTCAACTACGCTCTAGTACACTCAAACTCATTCTGAAGAAGCGTAATGCTTGGGATCTGAAGTTGATCAAAAAATATACGCTGCTTTAAGGAATCGGTGTACGTCGCTAATTCGACATGACCGTCTGCATTATCAACGTCTTACAGAACGCTTTATCGCTGACCCAAATAGCCTCTTCCGATTTGTAGCATCAACTCGCAAGGCGAAAGCTGGAGTTCCACAACTCTTAGGCCCATCAGGCCTTACTAGCTCTGATACGGAGGCCGCTGATGTCCTCGCTGAGTTTTACAGCAGTGTTTTTGCGCAGTCACCATCAGTTCCTCAGGTTCATCTTGACACTGAAATCGATGGCACCTACACTGTGGATACATCCTCCACGGCGGTGCTGGCTAAACCTAGCCTCGACGGTATACCTCCCAAGGCCTTGCGTGAAGCGGCCGAACAGCTTGCTGATCCACTTAGCTTACTGTTTACGCAATCCGTTTCCCAGGGAACAGTACCTAGCAGCTGGAAACTCGCGAGCATCACACCCGTTTTCAAGGGTGGTAGGCGTAATTGTCCCGGTGATTACAGACCAATTGCTTTGTTATCAAGCGTCTCAAAAATTTTAGAGGCGCTTGTATACGACTCGCTTCACCAGTACCTCACCTCTCGTGAGTTTTTCTCCAATGCGCAACACGGATTTCGCAAGGGTCGTTCGTGTACTACAAATCTGCTGATAGCCACCGACCAGTGGACGAAAGCAGTTGATCAGGGAAATGGAATAGACGTAGTATATCTCGACTTTGCTAAGGCATTTGACCGCGTGGACCATGCTGTTTTGATCGGTAAGCTTTCCCTTTATGGGGTGCGAGGCAATCTTCAGTGGCTTCAGTCGTATCTTGCTAACCGTCTGTACAGGGTGCGCGTTAATAGTGTATTCTCTACCTGCAGGCCTAGCCTCAGTGGAGTGCCCCAAGGTTCAATTCTTGGTCCGCTACTATTTTTGATATTTATCAACGATCTTCCACTCTCAATCACTTCCCCGTTATTACTGTTTGCGGACGACGTCAAAATTTGGCGTGCCAACACCACCGATGATTCTGTTATCTTACAGAGACCTTGACATTCTATTCAACTGGTCTCGAGTGAACCGACTCGACTTTAATGCTGGTAAGTGTAAAGTTATGCACATCCACAGCTCTCTAAAAACCACGTATTACCTCGACGGGTACCCGCTTCAGACAGTTCTTATCGAGAAGGACCTAGGAACCACTGTTTCGCACACTCTCGAGCTCTGCGAACGCTGAAACAAACGCAAAAAAGGCTAGCAACACCCTGGCGTTATTGAAACGTCTTTTCGGCCAGTTCAACCCTAGTTGTTTTCAGCTTCTTTACAACAGTTTCGTTCGACCGCATCTGGAGAATGGAACTGTGATCTGGCCACCACATCTCCAAAAGGACAAGCTGCTCCTGGAGACCGTGCAACGTCGAGCCACTAAGGCAGTCCGGGGTCTGAAAGAATGGCAGTATGAGGAAAGGTTGAAATCTTTGAACATGTACTCTTTAGAATATCGTCGGCTTAGAGGTGATTTGTTATTAACCTTTTTGATGGTGAAGTCCCCGGATCCTCCTTGCCTGCCAATGCTCAACAGGGGAAATAGCTTGACACTGAGGGGCCACGCCCTGAAACTAAAGGTACAACATAGCAGACTAGAATGTAGACATAGCTTTTTCTCATTGCGTGTTTGCAAGGCTTGGAATGCTCTTCCAAGCCATGTTGTTTCTGCCAGCTCTGTAACAATTTTCAAGGCTCGCCTTGACCAACATATATTGCATTAGTTCGGATGCTGCACCTTTTTCCCCCATTTCAGCCCATTGCTGAGGACCTTGAGATTCTACGCATCGAGATACGGAATTCTCAAAAGCTCCGGCTTCCTACTTCCGTTTACAACCCATTGAACCATCAAACGTTCGGGTTCACCTTCACGTTCAATAGGATTCGGTTACAGCAGATTGATGCTCAACAGGGGGAATAGCATGACACTGAGGGGCCACCCCTGAAACTAGAGGTCCAACATAGCAGACTAGAATGTAGACAGCTTTTTCTCATTGCGTGTTTGCAAGGCTTGGAATGCTCTACCTGACCATGTTGTTTCTGCCAACTCTAGCAATTTTCAAGGTTCGTCCTGACCAACATTTATTGTTCATTGCCCTAGTTCGAATACGGCGTCTTATCCCCCCATTTCAGACCACTGCTAAGGCCCTCGAGATCCTACGCATCAAGATACGACCGTATCAAAAAAGCTCCTACTTCCGTCTCCAACTTACCCATTCATAGCTTCCCGGCTGTTAGCTATCCAGAAATGTTCATGCCTATCCACAGTAAGCAAAGAAGAGCCGAAAGTCCATTTCCACAGTCCTGAAAAAGCGGATATTCGTCAACCTTCCATTCACAATTAACCGCCCGACCAACAATGCAAGTCAACAGTTAAGGTCTGCTTTGTAGTGTGCTCATTCTTCATTGACTTGCGTTTCTTACTTTCCACCGGAGAGATTTCTCTCCTTCATTCTGATTATTACATATCAGATCATTCTGTTTCTTGCCTAATTCATCACCCCGCTTGCAGTTTCAACGTCCTATACATCAGCAGAACGAAACGGATCTTATGACAACGAAGTGGTGAACCCCGTCTACGTAACCCTTGAAAACAATGAAGCAACATACGTTAGAAACTCACCTTTGGAGTGGAATTCTGGCGCCTCCGATCGCAAACGTGTATTGGGGACTGACTACCTGATTGACCCCATCCATTTATTCGGTGTGGTGTTGCGTAATCAAAACATAAAGCTGCTGACGTTCACTGGGGCGACGTTGGGTAAAAACGCCGATCTACGTTTTCAAAATGGGTTGACACAACCCGTGTAACTTTCATGGAACTAACAGCGTTTAACCCGCCACAGTTTTTCTTATAGACAACCCAACCCGTGATGGTCACTTGTTGCTGTGTCGAACTTGTTGGAACCAGTTTAGTAAAATACTACCCAGTCATTACTAACTATTGAAACCGATCAACAATGAAAAACCAGGACGCAGCACGTTGACCCCCTTAGACAATACCTGTCTAGTCTACACGGTGAAATAGCCAAGATCTTCATATTTCGTGACCGTTTCGTTGCTTGATCACCGTTCGGTTTTACTCGACTTTAGTGATCTCCGCATATAGTGTTCGGCACGGCAAACATTCAGCCGGCGTACGGAGTATGTGGCTTACCATTATCAGGCCGGGCACCCTGTTTATTTAACGACCTGATCGCGTATCCAGAGCGTTTTAAAACACGTGCATGCAGGCGGCCGTGTTGCTTACGTGATCATCCCACTTGATGTGGGACAGTTATAGCCAAACATGTCAAGTTTGTTGTTACTTTCTTCATAAACTGGCTACTTTTTCAAGCCATAGGATTAAACTGAACACACAAGTTCTGTAACCTTCTCGGATGACACCGGTTGACAAAGGTATCACGTTCAATCGCTGTTTCTGCTATCTCGCCAGTAAACTGAAGAGATGATATTTGCGAGACTGTCCAAGTTCTTAAGCAGACTACTTGCAATAAAGAACGTGGGAGTGTGAATGCCCAAATTCCGAAACCTCACTTTATACTTTAGGTTTGCGGGACGTGTTTCATACAGACCACCTCGGTAATTCACTCCGTTCGACATGGTCTACATGCCTTCAGCAGAGGGGTAAGCAGAACAATGTCATTCTCATACTGCAGGTTGATCACCCCTAGCGCCGGAGGGAGATTCAACACTAAACCCATTAGAATCTTCTGACTTACCTATCTGAATATCGTCTATGACGCCCTTGACCAACACCACTAGAAGTGATGAACATCCGAGACAGCTGCCCATTAAACCCTCACCCTGCAAGCAGAGTGAACATACAATGCTCTCGACAGATTTACGTATTTCCCTAGAGCTCCTTTTCAGCGGACACAGTTTCAAATAAAGTTACGAACACTTTGACTCGTTCATTTGTGCGATGCTATTTGGTCATGACCTCGTTTATGGCTCCTCAAATCTTTTCCTCCCACTTGGTCATTGGTTTCGTCCAACTCAACGTTTCTTTATTAAACCGGTCGAGGCTTCTAGAAATCTTCCTGCATGTCTGTTTTTCGCCTGGATAAGGATTTCTATAGTGTCTGTGTTGAATACTTGCGTAGCTCGATCGTCGTGGACGGAGACAATGGAATATTGATCATGTCTTTCGATGTATTGTTTGCATTCGTGGAGTCGCATAGATAAATTTCATTCGAATTGGCTGACACAATGTTCTCCTCGTTTGATTTGTATATCACTTTTCATTTGTCGTTAGTTTTGAGTTGTTCGCTTGGTTTCGGTAGTATTCTTCGTACGACCGAGGTTGATTTGTGTGCTAACATTGTGCCGTATGGTCACAGGAATCTTACAGCTATTCCCGACATTTATCTGATGTATTGCGTTTTATGGATTGTTCCGTAGAGTTTCAGTTTTCTAATCTCGGTTTTGAACTTCGCCTGATGGCACTTCATCCATATTCAACCAACCGCAATGCTCAGTTCCCTGAGCACTTATGGCGGCCGCCCCTTTTAATTATGAACCGTTCGTGACCCTCGTCATCGACCGGGTTTGTAACATTACCTATCCTTTAGGAATCAGGTAACTCGCACTCTAAAATCGGAATGGGTTGCTAAGTTCTTTTATTACAACCATGACACTACACCTCACCGCTATGCTCTCTCCTCTCTCGCAAGTTTCAAAGCAGTTAACGTTTTCTTCTTACAGCATTCGTGGTATCAGTTGTAATGTTCACCATCGCTTATCTTTACTTAAACCCAGCTTTATTTTGACCGAAACCCAAATGATCGGTAGCAATGATCTTAGTCCACTCATAAGGCCTCGCCACGTCTTTAAATCTCGACACGACATGCACGAGACTCTAGTCACATTAACGTTCGAGAAAATCACGCCACGTGCAGTTATCGTACACAAAAATTACATAAAGCGGCATTGATGTGCTCAGGTATGTCGATAATGCAAGAAAAGTGGTTCTTTTTAAGCAGACAGCTATTAAGGTGATTCGTTGTGGCTTTGGTGTGATAGAAGGCGCAGTACTGAGTGAATTTGAAAAAGGTCAGCCTCTTACTTTTTTGAAAATGGGTTTTAGTCTGAGAGGTCACCGAATACTTTTGGAGGTCGAACTGTGCTCTCCCTAGAATCCTGGATAAATAATAACATCAAGTTTATCTGCTCATTGACCCCAACCACAGGGACAACTTTTTCGATCTTAGAAATTCACTGAACATTTGGACACAAATCATTCAAATAACATTACAATAACGCTCCTGGTTACCTTGACGAAGAATGGAAAGGCCAATTTTTCTCAGTCATGAACAACTCCAGCGTAATTCAAACTGGACATAGTGTGGTGACATCCCAAGGCTTTTTTTGCGGCGAAAAATTTTCCGTGAACGGTCGTGTTGCGTGCAAGTAGTAGTGACATGATCTTCGAATGGAAGTGTATTTCCGTATGTTATTCAGTGGGAAGTGACCACTGATGTTTCGTGGCAGTTAAGCATCAGTGTGAACCACTGATGTATTGCTGTCTATGATGATGATGATGATGATGATGATGATGATGATGATGATGATGATGATGATGATGATGATGATGATGATGATGTTTCAGGATTCCTTCAGAGCTATAGGTGTGAGTGAACTGACATTATTGGATAGTAGACAAGTTAACTTCTTGCATCAGTACACTTGAAAGGTCTTTGCTTACTTATTACATCGGTAATCATTTGCCAGCAGGATACTAGTTGAGTGCATGTGTTCGTCGTCACAAAACGCGACTTCTGCTTGGCAGATTACGTGTTCAACCAACTGTCCTGTTGATCTGGTCGAAACTCGATTGAAAACCTCTTGAGCCCAGCAAGCATTCGAGGACGCCAAGATATATAGCCATGTAGTTGATTTGAATTCTGTCCTTGAGCGAGAGTCGTGTAGTTTGAGTCCAACTATCATCGATTCTTCTGTTATAGGTTTGCGGATGCGCTGTATGGATGTCCTAAAGTGAAGTGGTACAAGCGTTCCTTACCGGCTGCTTCCGAAAAAGCCTTCCAAGATTAACACACCTTTGCTTCAGCCGTATTCCGATTTTTTTTGGTTACTCTTCCAAAATGGAAACGTTCCGATGCATACTGCCTGCTGGTATTTTGAATCATCATCATCATTGACAGCAATACATCAGTGGTTCAATTTTGTCATGGATGACATTCTGGAGGGTGCGCTTAAGGAGTCCAGTGAACTTGGTGTTGAGCTTCTTCCTGGCGCTCGGTTGACCGATCTGGAGTATGCGGACGACATTGTCTTACTTAGCCCCTCTGCCGAAGACATGCAGACCATGCTGAACAAGGTGAGTGACCGGGCTGGTTTGTATGGAATGCGCTTCGCACCTTCAAAGTGTTGTTACTTCAAGACTGGGGCATTTCCACTCCTACTTTCTTTATTGCAGGTAATCCGCTTGAGACTGTGGACAGTTTCACATACTTGGGTAGCACTATCTCGTCAGCTTGTAATATTGCTGATGAGATATCAACGAGGATAGCAAAGGCACGAGTTGCCTTTGCCAACCTGCGTCATCTGTGGCGTCGAAAAGACGTTCGATTGTCGCTGAAAGGAAGAGTATATAATGCTTGTGTGCGTTCTGTTTTGCTCTATGGTTCGGAAACGTGGCCTGTTCGCAAGGAAGATATCAACAAGCTTGCTGTATTTGACCATCGTTGTCTCCGCCAAATAGCCCACATTAAGTGGACTGATCGCGTGAGCAATGTGGCAGTTCGCCGGCGCGTATTCCGGAACGTTCACTTGGTCAACTACTCACGTTGCACAGCCTGCGATGGTTAGGTCACGTACTCCGTATGCCAGCTGAGCGTTTACCGTACCGGGCATTATATACTGAGACCACCAACAGTTGGGTGAAACCACGTGGTGGTCAAGCGACAACGTGGTCACGAAATATGAAGAACCCTGACTGCTCCACTGAGTAAAGTGGGTAGGTGTCGCCTGCCTGGATGGGGTCCTCGTGATCACTCAAACCGCTGGTTAGAGACGCTATCCGAGATGGCGGCGTGTCGCAGTCAATGGCGTACCTGCATCCATACCATTTCTAGTTCTTCCGCTTAGACTTCTATTAATTTTCAACCTTCTTAGTAACGTTTTCTTCTAGGATATTCCACGTCACTGTTGAGGTGAGCGGCAGCCCGAGCCACAGTACCTTTTGGTCAGGCTCATGGCTGATATGATGATGATGATGATGAACTTAACACTGTATTATTGACTGAGCTGATCTATTTCTCAACTACTGACCAGGTACAATATTTGTTATGACGGTTTGTCTCAGTTGGTGGTGTGTTTACAGTCATACACGTACTAAAACATCTCAGGTATGCTTTGGTTACTGCCAGAGTCAACATTAGCCTTAGTTACACTACCGTTAACTCAAACACTACATTAAACGTGTGTTTAATAAAACAGTGTGCATTTGTCAATCTCACCTGCGACGAGAATCTGGGTTCTTGGGGGGTAACCTTAAGTTTCGGTAAAGTCACCTCCCTGACGATTGTGTAATTCTAAAACCAAATTTAATAATTAGTTTGTTTCAATTGAAGAACTTGAAAATAGAATTTTGCATGTGGTTTCTTTTCACTCGCTTTGAAGTGATGGAATGGGTAACATCTACTCCCTCATTTTTGACATTTCGAATTTTCAGCGAACTGTTTCTCATGATCTTATTGTCTTCACAGATTGTCCAGATATCTTTGGTTCGGTGCCGTCGTATCCAGATGAAACCTGTCGGTCAGGTGACTTACCTATCAGAGGTTGGTTTTGAGGTCGATAAATCATTTTTCTCAGGTTGCCTCGTTGATCAATTCAAACAATGGGAAAATGTTAGCAGTAAGTCGTCTTTATATTCTGATCTTTTCTTTAAGAAGTACATAATATGCAGAGATCCCCATGTTTACAACCCACGGTTAGCCGATCCCGAACCGGAAGGTGTTGTTATGAAACACCTAACTGCGCCTTGGGATGAGGCGTTTTCGGCACATATGAGGTATAAGTCCCATTGTGTTGTTGAATATCATTTTGTTTTTCCCTTTTATAGGTGCATTTGGGCTATGCGTAAACAAGATTTCGAAGAAGCGTACGCTTGTCAAGTTGTCGTCGTGAAATATCCTTTTCATTTTATCTGTTCGAGACTCATCTGCTTCTTTCTCTTTAACTGATTTAAGTGTGATGCTTAAGGGGATGGTTGCTAACCTCGTTGGTTTTTGTGATAATATTTCGAAGTCAACAACAAACGCTGTGTTTGTGTGAAATGCGCCTTATGACCTTACCCTCCTTCGTATAGTCCCTCATGAACTGATAATGTTACCGCCGCTTGCACTTTGAGAAAGGTACATTGGCCATAGGTTGACCGAAATCACAAGCTGTCTCTTGGCAGGCATTCCGGAATTATTCTTATGCTGTTTTTAATCCGGCCTTTATGCTGCTCCGTGTGACGTTCTCGGCCAGACGGGGGCTGTATGCTTCCAGGCTACCAAAACATAGACAGGGCATTTTAGTTTGGCCGAGAGTGGAACTCGTAGTTTTGTGATCGGGAGTGAACGTGTTACAATAAAATAATCTCAGTCTGTTTTTTTTACCAACAACGTTCATTAGTTTAATATAGGTTTCACTGACCCTTACCTATTTCTCAAAACCATAGCCAGTTGTTGAGACTAACCACCCGCTAATAATCAGTATATACCCTCAATTCAAGTATTACGAGCTGTGTTATCTGTTGAATGCATAACGTTCTTGCCAGTATCGGCGTTACTGCGACCATGGTTGAGTCCGTTGCTCAACTATCGTGCAACTATGCAAGCAATCTTAGTCCGGGGATAAAGGATACTGAAGTGAAGCAACTCAAACTGAGCTTAACCGGTCAGGTAGAGGTTCATACACCTTACTAACAGACAGTCAAATCAAGTGGCATTCATAAGGCAGATAGCTTCCTCACGGCGTTTATCGTGTATCTCCATATGATTTCATCCAACAACCCAAGTTTTTCTCACTAAATTGTTATAGGCTACATACTGGCTTACATGCGTGATTCCACACTCTAGGCTGTTCAGGTGTGGGCGGAAACATTGCAGGCAACGAACCAAGCCCACGATCATTGGTTCACACCGTGAACAGTTTCTATTAGAGTTCTATGGTCCCAGTTTAACTTGTTCGCCACTAGTCCCATCTGAACCAGTTAAACATTTTAACAGGCCTGTCAGATTCGTCACTATACTAAACGCGTTGGTACTTTTGCAATAGTTTTGGTGTATTCTGTTTGTTATTACTCGTGGCGCTATGTGTTATTTTTTTTTAAATTTGAGGTTTCGGTTCTTAATATTAACTTCATTGATCGCCTCTACCTGAACCTCGACAGTCTGATACTACGCTTCGTTCGCCTGCAGCCGAGAACGCTACGCGAAATTCTTTACTTTCATGAGATGTGCTCAAGTACTTAGTTTCATAAACGTCCTCGTAGTTACTACTCTTCCATGTAGATCGTATTTACACCACAGTCTTGTCTGCTGTCGTGTTTCAAACTGGAATATAGCAAGTTACGCAAATTTTGGTGGGTACGTCTACGACGAGTGGGTTCTGAAGCCACATTATATCTGTCGTCTCAGCTAGGTTGCGAGTCGTGTTTTCTTTCATTCATATGTTGGTTATCCCTTCCATGTACTGCGGTGTTTGATTTCCACCGGATTCAGTGCATGTATCAATTTTTTTCAGACTGCTTCAGTTAAGACATTTCTCCACTGTATCTGTAGTGAGATCAACTTCGACGTCCCCAAAATCCTGAAACTCCCTGCGACGTGAGAGTTGCCTTACCAGTACCACCGTGCCTGTTCACATTATCTTGTGAATGTAAATTTACTACAAACCACTAACATCAAAGTTAGTGTGTTGGCGTAGGTATCGCAGTTTACTCGTGGCTGTATAATGAATCCGCGCCATCTCTACTACTGTAGGCTACATTCACTAGGATAACAATGTTTTAGCTATTGCCGTTGGGAACATCACCCAACCAGTCTGACGCCTTGTTTGAATTCTGGAGGTCGACCCCTTTGGTGATTGGCGTGCGGTTGTACTAAAGGTTCTCTCACGTCCAACTCCCTAGCGCCTTTACTTGTTGCGTTGAAGTCTGCTTGTGAACGGTGAGTAAATCAATAAATAAAGTTTGTTTGCAGACTCGCCGTTTTCTCATTACGACTTCCGATTCGCGTTAACATAAGGCTGGGGAAACTTTGGGCGTACGAACCAAAGAGCAAGGAACTAGCTTCGCGATATATCCTGGTAAACAATTCAGATTTAGCCGCCCGAATTGAGCTCTGGTTTATTTACCGTTTGATCCGTGTTCAGCTTCAAGACTTGACTTTTCAGTATGTTCAACTTTGTCACGACGGTAGCCAGAATACTTACAGAACTGAAGGAAGAGAACTGGGTGTTGCCGGTTGTGTTAGCCACGGCGATTGATTTGCGCCGATTCGCCCACGGTTTGGATACGGCTTTGTCAAAAACGAGCTCGTCAACTAACAGGAATCACGGTAGACAAATGGAGACGGCCGCACAACTGATTCTACGACTGTTTCAGTTATGTGCCAGTGACAGGTGAGCATACATTGTTATACTTTATCTGCCATGCTATACTCTCATAAAGGACCGCGGACAACATTCATCTGATTTTACTTGGACGTGGATTTCTACATTTTGCTTTTCTATTTTTTTGGTATCCATACAGGTATAATGTCAACTTAAAGTAAACATGCAATGTATTCGTTCTTCTGTAAGGACCTGTTACATCCTGGGTGTCACTTTGAAGTAAGGCTCGGTTGATAAGACAGTTTCAAAGAAGGTTCACGCAGCATTGAGAAAGTGGGATTTTTAGGAGCCTACGTGCTTCACTGTTTCCACTGAAACCATTTTTGACTTGAAAAACTTATTGTGGTATCATCGAAATGTCTGCTGATTCACGAAAACATCCGTTGTCGGCCGTGTATTCATCACGTTCTAACGGTACTGCCGCCTGTCTTCCATTGCTTATTTACCGGGTAAACCGGCTTTTCATTGCGCTGCTCTTTACGTAGGATTTGCTTTCCAGTCTACCACCTGGAGTCTTTCCCGGTGCACTGAGCTGCGGTTCCCATTTTCCAAAATGCATACGCATCACCGGTCAACTTTCGAATTAGCACATAAAACTGCTGGTCAGGTAACAAAGATAAATGCTATCGACTTAACCGTCGTGCGCGCTGATAGGCAGAGGCTATCAGTATGGTCATCGACTTTCAAGTTAATTACACACCCTAAATACCTGTATCCTGGTAGACTTCACCAGACAACCGTCGTTGCATGCGCATTTATACTTTCTAACTTTGGTGTGGAGCGAGTTCTCTTCCTAACGTATGCTTCCTGTTTGAATGAATTAATGTATTCAGCTCACCACTAGACCGTAGTTTACTGCACTTCTTCAAAATCAAACTCAGCTTTGTTTTCTCTGTTTTTGTACAGTCGCACTCAGTTAGAGGACTCAAAAAAGTTAGGAATGATGGGGTTGGCCAACCAATTGTTCAAAATTTATTTTCAAGTAAGTAACTCATCCAAATTCGTTTGGCGAATCAATTTGCGGACTTAAATTTTTCAACTCTTCTCCCTGCTGCATCTTTTTTTGTAGATTAATAAATTGAATCTGTGCAAATCCATGATCCGTGCGATTGACAATTTGAACATGAACGATCGTTTCAGTCTTGCTCAACGAGTTACCTATTGCTACTACGTTGGTCGCAAATCTATGTTCGATGGGAATTTCGTTGCTGGTAGGCAGTTGTTTCATTTTTAACCTCCCGAAATTTACCCAATTTTCGTAAGAGCTGTGGTGTGCCTCCCGTTTCGTATCCCGCTACTACTCAGCGGCGCCAACGAGTAGCGTGACACGAAACGGAAAAAATGATGCGTGCCCTGAAATTAATGGTAACCCTCTGCGACAAACGTTTATTTGCTTTGCGTGAAGCATTTTAACAATGAAAATAGTCCTACACGACTGGTAACGTGTGCGTAAGATTTACGTACGGCGATGAACAATTTTGGAATTTATACGGTACTGTTTTATACAATGTGAATGTGAATCAACCGGGTACACAAATTATCCAGCAAAGGAGTACAAAATGGAGCAACTAAGCACGTGTTCACAAACGGCCACCAGTCAACGGGAAATGACCTCATTAAAACAATCGGGTACAGATGAAGATGAAAACGTGTCAAACAATACCAAGAAGGAAGTTTTAACAGACAATGACAGTTATAAAATGTAAGAAAGTAAACATTTTATGTGCAGTTATGGTACAAAATACGTCATTGTTTACTGCACACAATAAAGACAACTAAAGGCAAATTAAGGATCGGCTTTTTACAAACAAACCAAACATACCTCAACGGATTCATCGTTCCGCATCATACCAGACAAAAGACGACAAACGTACCAGACGAACTTCAACAGATCCAACATCCTTCCTTCTGGGCAGCTTTTTTGACCATAACGTTTTGTCAGCAGTACCACCCTTTGCGCATAAAGTTGAGTAAAACCACTTCGAACCACAGCACGATAGTTCAACGTAGAGTTGACTGTCAGTTTATTGCATCATGCACAGTCATAGTTTCGACATGCTTAATGAGCACTCATTTCAATAGTCAGCTGTGAACGCACACTATATGGGAAGGAAGACCAGTAATGAGTTATCAGTAGGTCTTTTACAGGTAACTCAGGACATTTTCGGATCGCGGAAATTTCGCAGTTTAAAAAGCGGAAATGAAGCGATGGATATCACGCCATCTTTATATTGAACCTGTAAAACGTAACGTTGCAAACAAGAAAAGTAACTGCTAAAAGAAGCGGCGAATATTTATGAAAGTCAATTGGAGCGAATTCCAATTCTCCATCTTAAACCCCATAATCTGCATGTTTTTGAGCTGTATATTGGGATTGAGACGGTTGTCGCGTAATTTTTTAAAGATACAGGCGTCAAAACTCCCAGGTTTCCTCGATTCATATCCTCAAAACATGACGGTGACTTGTCACATCAGCTTTTCATTCGATGCAATTTGTGTCTACAATCATCATCCGGCTTCTGGAACGATGGCTCGTTCAGCTTGTCTTAATCGTGATAGCGCGCTTGGTTTATTTTGCGTACCGGTTATCTCGTTTACTAGGTTATTTTTCAACTACGCACCAAACTGATATGCCCAGATTCAAAATGACACGATCCAGCGTCGATCTGCTTACGGACGACCATTACAATCGAATTGGTTACTCCTAAAGAAAAACACCAATATCGACTGTCAAACGTATTTTGGCGAGTTGTATACTTAACTATATCCTGCACGCTGTTCTGAAAATCTCAGTTTAAAATACACAACGTTTTATGTTAAACAGATACCAAGTGATCCTTCGTTTGTTTGGTTTTGAGCCTTCCATTGATAAAGTAATGTTTCCTTTTTGCCCATGTACAAAACGTTTTGAGCTGCTCATCTGTTTTGTAGCGGATAAATCACTTTCGTTCGCTTTTGAACGTTGTCTGGGCAGCGCATGGCATAACAAACGTCTCATATTGATTTACTTGATCCCTGTCAAAATGTTGTTGGTAAGTTGGCGTTCGTACAGATTCACTTTATCTCGTTCAGGGTGTTTTCCCCTATGCTTCTCTATTGACTAAGTACAATTTGAACGAGTTCCTGGGCATCTCCGAGGCCGTCAAGTGAGTTTTTCCTGTGGTTTTGTCTGACCGCTGCACTATTTTCTAGGGCAGGCAATCTACAACAAATGGACTCGGAGTTGAATAAGTATGAAAGTTTCTTTCTTTCCTGTGGGGTGTATCTGATATTGGAAAAGCTGAAATTAATAACCTATCGGAACCTGTTCAAAAAGGTGTAAGTGATTATGGAGTTTTGTTTTATCTACTAAGCTTTTCTATCTTGTGTTCAATAATAATGATAGTAGACTTTTACTGGATTGGTAATTTTAACTCGCCTAATTCGTTTGCTTCAATCAAGACATTTCAACCCTTGGTGATCAATTTGTCAGTGTCTATTCTATTCGTGCTCATCGAAACAACTTGTGTGCTTCCGATGTTTGCAGTGCCATATCATATTGGGGAGAAAAAATCAGACTGTTATGAGTCGTTGAACTCCATTCTATCTCACTGTGAACTGGTGTACGCTCAGCTGAATGATGCGATCTCCAGATTTTCTGTTTACCAACTACGCTGGTAAGGATTACTCCATCCCTGTTGGTGTTTTGTGCTAACTAGGATTGATGTTTAGATTTAAGCAGACGACTCGAGCACAAAAGTGTTCATCACTCTTCTTTTGCCGGCTCTTGTTTTCTGTTACACACTGTGTGTTATATGCACTGATTATTCATGCTGCGTTTGCATCTCCTGAGAACCATGTGCCAAATAGAGGAACGTCGTTCGTGGATGAAAAGTCCTCTTATACTAGACACACCAAAAAGGTACTATTTTTCTATCGACTGATGCCAGTTCAGTAAACGGTACAGATGAATGGCTGTAGCTGAATTCAAAGGTGTCCAATTTTGACAAGGGCTACGTGAACTGCATTGTGCTTTGTTAGCTGGGCTGTAAAGCCATGTTACGATTTCTTACATCTCGAATTCTGATAATTCGGTTTCTGTCCTCTTAAGGATGTTCATAGTGGCAGTTGCCACACATTGACTAGTCTCCTTGCTAAACAATGCAGATTGCTCGTCACTTCGTGTGTGCACAATAAAACGTCATGATTTAGACTTTCAAGTAATGTTCCGATATATTGATCCTGTTCGTTTTTACAGGCAATAATATAAAGTCGACTGATCCTGTTACGTTGTTCAACAATTTATTACCGTTCATATTCTTATCTTATAGGTGTGCGATAATGAAGACACATTTATTACCCATCGATGTTTTCACGGCTGCTCTGCGCCTGATGGGAGTGAGTTCATAACTTTATGAAAACAATTTCCGACTTGTTTAACCTACTAATCCGTCTGTTAGTAGTGTACAATTGCAGACTAAATTGGGTTGCATGCTTGTTACTCTCGGCCATCTTTTCGCCTATCTTGTACGAATATCATTCGTATGTTTGTCGTGCGGTTGAACTTTAGAAAGTTCATATTGTGATGGCTTTGTGTTCAAGAGTTGCCCCCAACCACACACAGCTGCTGGTTGGAACTCTAGTTGTCTCGGCGTTTCTCGTTTGTTCGACTTGAACACTGTTCACACTTGACATTCTTCTCATTCAGTTGGGCTTAACAGCCACGTTGGCTTGTGAGTACTGCTACTGTTCAGGTTGGGGTAGCTTTTCAGTATCTGACCTGTGTCGCTTGTTGTTTTATGACAACTACTTTCTGGGAGGAAAGTTATGTTGGTAAGGGAAGGTTTGTGTCTGTTCTCAGGGTAGGGCTTGCTCCTTCTGAATCGTCTTCTGGAAACCAGTCTAACGCGTTTTTGGAGCGAAGTTTTGTTATTTGTCTTGTCTCAGTTTACTGCGATGCACGGAGATTTGGCGCACAAAAATGAATCCAACTCTCCAAATTGCATGACCGTGGCATTTTTTACTGGTTGTGTATCAATCACACTTGATTATGATTTATGTTTACTCTCAACTGACTCATTTGACTTGTGCATACAAATTCCAAGCCTCCCGGACAGGAACCCCGGCGGTCTTGACTTGCTTTGTCTGAGTGTGTATACTCCGGCGCTGCGCGTTATTAAAATGTTATGCACTAAAAACTTGTTTTTCAGCTCTTTGCTTATTACTATTCGTCATTCTTGTTTGGGTGGTGATATGCACTTCGATCTCTTGCCATGTTGACCGCTACTCTGTAATTTTCTCACTAGTCTGGGCAGGATGGTTGCAAATATGAATATACCGATGGAATGGCTCATTATTCTAATTGCTTGATCATCGGTGTAGGGAGTATACAGTGCATATAAAAATTCTCAGTTCGATTGTTATTTTTATCTGAGTGCTTAACATCACTTAGTGGTTACCAAATAATTAAGATGTATAATTTATTTGACGACTCGCCTTTCATTCAACTTGTTGTTGCTCTTCGAGTTTCGTGGGTTCAGCCTTGTGACGTTAGTCGGTAATTCAACTAGGTGATTGTTTTACCTTGTAAACAACTTCGAGCAGTTGTCCTCCATTGATCCCGCGTGTTTCGTAGGTGATCATGCTGTTTTACGCTTCAGGTTGACGACATTGATCAAGACGAAACAGAATGCATTTTGGCCAATTTGATTTATGAGGTGAGTTTTTGTTTATTGTCGCTTTACCATTGTGTAGCACCACACATTGTTTTAATGTAACCTTAAAGTCTCTAAGCGAGGTAATTAGAGGGGAACAACTCGATCTTAAAAACGATGTTTCAGATACAGAACGCGGTTGTCGAATTTGTGGGGGTTATCACAACGCGTGAAGAATGCTGAAACATTCAGTGAATGTACATAGGCATTAACAGTAGGCTGTACTAAGGTGGTCAGTCCACTGTTGATATATCCTGCGATCACTTTACTAGATCCAAGGATCAGGATGGTGTTTGTTAAACCACGCTATATGTGATAAGGAAATATCTTCAACTCTGTTGTGAAAGGGTTAATTTATTGTGCATCTGTATGCTGTATTCCCGTTAACCTCGGCTCATTTGATAGATGTTCGCATATCATCCACATTTGACCGTCGGTGCATGCGCACGACAGAGTCACCATTTAAACAACGGATCTTCAGGGTAGTGATCTGAACGTCTCTGTATCCTTCGTGATCTGCCATCAAATTCTTTGGCTCGGGTACACTTGACATACCACCTCATCACTTGACTCGTAGAATCCTACTTGCGAAATCCAACGTCGGTTGGAAGTGGCAAAGCGACAACCACATACCCCACTAAGGCACGAAACAACGGATGTTAACGCTGGTCTTTCCCAGTTCGACGCCTAATTTATGTTAACGAACACGGTAAAAAGACAGATATTGCGAACTGTTAATATCTAGTTCATTCTAATCCAACATACGTAAGACAATCAGCTGTATATGATCAGCGCGTAACAATAGAACAGAAGTGAATTTCACAGTTTCTGTGTACCGCAAAAGATGGTTAGGTTAAACATCATCACTTCCACGGAATACCAGGTTGAACGGTGTCTTTTGAGCAGTACTGCCTTTGTGAACACTAGTAGCCTCAGTTTGCGCGATTTATTTAACAGCACCAACCGTGTGGTCATGTGGTGCACATGGTTGCCTCTATTTCTCGGTCGATAAACGTGTTTTCGAGAGCTGGAGGAGCGCCTAGATTCTGTTCGAACATTGAGCTGCTAACATTGGCTGTGCCAATACTTACAATAACCGTCAGGTGTATATTCGGCTATCCTTTGTCGCAGTCTTTATCGCGTTCTGCTGATCGGAACGCCACTGCAACTGAACTGGTACATTAAGCCAAGGGCTGAAGCACCTGGTTGCTAGGACCAGAGTCGTGGAGACTAATCCTTCTGAATAGGACCAAGTATTCAGCACAGGCGTTTGAAAACGGACCGTAGCTTCTGACTTGAATCAGTTGTTAAATGATCCCCTTTGGAAGACTTGTTGAAAAATACCTGCTCTTTCGAAACGGCAGACGTGAGTTTTCGGCTATCCTATATTTTTTGTGGATGTCTGCGAACTTTTCTGGATAGACGTTAACCAGAGGAAATGTCACATTTGATCGCAGCGTTCTCACTTAAAGACTTTCCAACCAGCCTCCTCTGAAAAGTATCACTGCTGACGACTTCTAAAACTAGCAAAACTCGAGTCTAGTGCTGTTTTTCAAATGATGCTGACTGGAAAGTCTATCTGAATGCAAAGGCTAGGATCAACTGTGAGTGATGCTCAACTTGAAATTAAACGAATCCCCGACTACTTGTCAGAGGGAATATCTTCAAAAACCTTTTTTTCCCCAGCTGTATTATGTCAATTTCACATACTTGTCTTTCGCGTCCGATCCATCGCACTGTTAAGTGCTGTTGATGTCACTTACTAAAGCGATTATTGAAAACAATGACAGCAAACAGTGGCTACTCAACGATACCTCTGTTAACGTGCGATATTATTATCGTCGAGTCATGTGGAGCTAGAAATCTGTTACAATCGTTGGCGCGCCGTTTTTGTTTGATCCAACGGAGGTATAGAATATAGCGTACACAGTGAAAAGCTTTATATTGGGCCTTAAACTAAAAGAAAGCGCATCATCTTTTCCTTCGTCTAATTTGAAGATGATGACGCGAAGTGTTTCACGCACAATTTTAGTGTTTGTCTCCACTTGTTTTGTTGGTCACGTGGCATAAGGAAATCAGTATTTTATTAACGTGCTTCCTCATTGATATTCAGCGGTACGTTTCCGCCCATTCTCAGTATTCAGGGCAAAATCAAGGCATATTTGGCAATCATCAAGCAGAAGCTTGTGGTAAAGCAAGCTCAGGCCTTCCCAATTAACAGCAACCGGCAAAGTGGACTCCGATGAACCTTTGGTTCAGTGATCCGTCGTGTAAATATAAATTCTCGATTGTCGACGGTTCACATTTTTATCTTGTGAGAAAACTGTCTTGTTAATAAACCTCCAAACGTTTCACTATGATTCCGGTACTAACCTAGTACTGACTTTTCCTTGGTGTGCCTTCACCATTATTACTGTGTTGGATCTCCCAGAGTGCATAGAACAACGATTTTTGTAACATCCTTTCTAGGTGAAACATTTTTCAAGAACGACAGTTCGATTGTACAATGATTTAACGTGGTGTATCTGTCTGGATTGCACACTAGAATACCTATTAGCTCTGTGTTTGTAAACCAGGAGTGTACACGTTCTTTAGTGGAGTGAGATGTTCCAAATTTTGTTTAATGCTTGTTCTATCTGTTTGCTGTAAGTTGAAAATTTCCCGTCCCCAGCATACGATTGACAAAAGATAACATCGAAGGACTCATTGTATGTGCTTAATGTCCAAGGCTAAATTGTAAGGAACGCGTCTGTTGAGGTTGATTTTAAATAATCAAATATATGTCTGTCATCACACTGCTTTTGAACAGTAAGCAGATGGACACTGGTGGATGCGATTTGTGCCATCTCAATACGAGACAACCATAACCAGGAATATATACATATTCCTGATTATGGTTGTCCCATTTTAAAAGACCACTGGAGTAGGATGAAGGACAAGAAAATAAAAATCGAACTGGACGGAGGACACGTGCAAAATCATCGGGTCTACAGGAGACTGAGGCCTACATATAATTGTTCCCGTACACACACTACAAGCCTGAGATGGCTAATCTGAGCGAATCGCAGAAAGTGTGAATTAGTGTTACGAATGTTTAGTTGAGGTTATTCAGATGACATGGCCAATGTATGTCTGGCGATTGACAGGGCCAAAGGTTTGTATGAACTCGGGACAAATGAATGAGGCTGCGTAGTCCCATTCTAAACTTGTTACAAACTTCAAACGACACGTAGACCGCATTTTTATAGCAATGTGTTTGTTCTGTTGAGTTAAATGGTCGCTCCAGTTTTCTTTGTTTACCGACATAATGAAAATAATACCTGCTGTATTTGAAAACGTTGACATTTTTGGAGTCAAAAGAATGCTAACTGCCGAAAGAATTAGGAACCACTGCTCAATGGTTGCGAAAATCAGTTAGCCGGCACCAAGACTGACAATTGACCTATCAACCTGGCCTAACTCCCAGCGCGCCCGTGGAACCTATACATATACTTATGTGAACGAGCATTTGGATGCGCCCGGTTCGCGCTGGTAATGCCAAACGCAATTAGAACACGATGATGACGTGGTGAGCTGCTGACGAAGTTATGAGCGTTCCATCTGGTGGGGCTCACAAGATTTTTGGGACTATCAGTGTGTGTCCACACATTCAAATCCGACGGTAGCTCGAGGTCGGGTGTTCTTGTGCCCAGCCTAACAGCCCTCTGGGAGGGACAGTGTGACTATAATGGAAAGTTGGACATGAGGATCGACAAAAGGTGTTTCAAATGTCTGAACATGGGGCTGCTTCCGAGTGACTGTCTGCTGTGTTTTGATATCCCAGTAAGATTGTATAAATCCCATATCTACATATGTACAACTCCCTATTGGACTATGTGGAATAATGTTTGGTTGTCACGGTTCTGATTTTAGTGTTCGCGTACTGCGTGTTGAATGGAGGGGGGCAATATCGTTGCACCTAGGTAGATATGTGGATGATGACACCACGCTTAGAAAGCCAAGGGAGCGATACGCTGGAAAAAATTGGGAACCACTAGTTTGAATTACAATGGTATTACTAAACGTGTATGAACATTGTGGCTGTCGATAAAAAACTGTACATACTGGAATAAAGAGTCCGGTGCATAATAAAAACGATGCGTGTTCGTCCGCATATGAGTGTCCGAATTTAAACCAAAACGGGGAATTTAGTGTGAAACATACATGCGTGATAATGAAGGCGACTGAAATAACTAGATCGCGGACTGCAGGCCATTGTGAGTTGTCGTAGTGAAGCGTCAATCAATTTGGGTTTTGTCACAGCCATGGTCGGGGTGTACTCTCTTCAGGTGCTCCGTTCGTAGGTAGGCCGTTTTCAGAGGTCACCATACTGTAACAGCACCCGTGGTTTTCCGACAACCTCTAGCATCACAGGTGGCTCCCGAACTCCCTTCGTTTCATGGACCACATGCAATGCGTCGGAAGCGGTTTTGTGTGCCCACGTTTGTGTATCATAATTGTTACTGATGCTGTCGTTTGCATGTACGGATGGGAGTTTGCGTGAGTTTATATCCAAAGAATTTATTTTACCCCCGGTCGAATCACCTTGGCTGTTGCTTTTCCTGTAAACAGAACGAAAATGATTGCAATCGAATTTGTACATGCTGGTGGATTAAATCCATCATTCTGTACCATAACCTCCAAATATGTTGGTGCTGTCCCGTTTCATAGGCGAACCTGTATTCGGTGAGCGTCATTGGACTATGCTTCGCAGACGTAAGTTCTTATAAGTCACCAAAACCTTTCCTCCAAACACAGGCATATGAAGAATCATTTTATCTACCAATACTTTTCCAATCAAGTGGGCTTCGTTTTACAACGGTAACTACATGGCACATGCATTTGAAAAAATACTTCGCCGAGTGTCTGTCGTACTGGGCGCCATGCCTCACGAGCTAGACTACGAGGTGGTTTGACAGCGCCGCTGACTACTCCGTTGAGTGACGTCTCCTAAGTTGGGGACGTTGTGGTTGATCAGTTCGCTGGACGACCTGACGGTGTGCTGCAGTCATTGACAGGTTGTTGCTGCTATGCTTGATTTCACTTTCTCTAGTAGTCACTTCTAAATATGATTCCGAATTGCTGTAACTCGTCACATCTAGGGTAATTCAACGGTGATCATGTGTCCAAGCGATTTTGTGGCTTGACTCAATGTGATTAGTATGCTTTATTGAAGGTGCTACCACAGTTGTGTACAACAATTTGATCAGATTCGTTACTGAGTAGTGTTACTTTATGGGACGTTGGTATGACTCGCGCGGTCTTACAATCTAGCCGGAAGTTTATCCCCATTGTTAAAGGTGGGCTTTACGCGTCTTCAATCAAAAGTATTTCATAACCACCTAATCCGTCTAGTCATCTTTCGTACATTTAGCTGGAGAGATGCAGTTTTCAATTATTTTTAACAGGAGTCACCTGTGGAATCGATGTGATACCAACGAATGGCTTATTACCAGAGGTTATCTATTACTTTTCAGGCTACAAAATCATGTGGCCACTTTTTTTTACCTGGTGCTTCTTTCTGCACTGCCTTATTAACTGCGATAAGGTTGCTAATTTTAAAGCGTGTTCGACTCACGGTGTCAGCCTTGGAACATATGAAACGGATGAATCCACTCACCGTGAATCTGGATCTGACGATAGCGATTCCGTGAACCCTTTAGCATTCAGTTGTGATTGGGTATTAGTTCGCAAACCGGAAGCCATGCTGTTCATCATGCGGCGGTTTGGGGCGGACACAAGACTTGAACTGAGCCCATTGGTTTGTTTGTCCGAAATCGCACGAGGTGAAGAATTGAACGAGCGCATGCTCGAACTTCGAGATACTAAAACAGTAGAGGACACGTAGGATTTAGTCATATTCATCTTGCGTCTAGAATGCTCGTTGCCCGAGTTGGTCACTCCGGATGATCTGGCAGCATCCGGGTGTTGTATGGTCATACAAGTGTGTCATAAGCAGAAGGACGAGCGAACATTCTTAATTTCATGCATTTAAAACATCGAGTTCCTTTGATCTACTTCGTCAATAACGAAAGAAGACATATCGCAGGACGTAAAATCTTAGGATACATGCGACATTCGGATAGAAACAGTCAACGATTGGGCTTTGCATGAAAGTTGAACTGTCATCAGTTCCAGGGCAGACAAACTGCGTGAGTCAACAGTTTATGCACACACAGGACCGGACGGCGAGTATTGATTAACATTGCCTCGGAGAAGCAAGCAATTTAGGATTCCGATTGCGCAATAATACTTGAAACGAGTTGGCGGGGTCAACAACGCGACCTGTTTTCGTGATGTGATTGGCAATCCATGCATTACTGCTGAGTTTGTGGATAGGTTCACGCTGAAACCGCTTTCACCGCTGTCCATAAAACGTAACTACCTAATTCGCCGTGGTATGACGTGCAGCTGGCCGTAAAGTGAGGTCGTGCGGCCGAGGTTGGTGCATTTTTACTTGAACCGTCAGTGAATGCTTTACAATATAACACTAACCACCGCATCCCACTCTCTGATATGAAGTACTGAAATATGTTGGGCGATAAGTTATGTAATACACCATTCATACAGCGGTTACGCGCGTCGTACTCCTTGATGCTTTCAGTAGATCTTTACTCTTTTAATCAAGCTACATCACATACTCGTGAAGGTTATTGCACAAACATACTTTCGGAACTTTGACGACTGTGTGATCCGAAAGAGGCGTCGTCACATGTTGATTTCGTTGTCACGACTTCGCATAGTTGTTTTTCGCATCTATCTGTTGCCGGAAGCGGGCGATAGAAGTGTTTATTGTCGCGACATCCGGCATCTGAAAAGTGGGTAATGAGGCGGAAAAATGTTGCATATTCATTACACACTTTTATGTGAATAACATTTAACAAGACGAGAAGAACGAAAGTTACGTGAACGTAACTATTAAATCTCCGATGAATAAAAAAGGATTTTGATTGGGATAGGTTGAACATCACAAACAGTTGGTTGCAGCTTTCTCATTCCTGCTTGTGGGTGATGTTCAGTCTATGTCAATCAAAATACCCCCCTGATCAGTAATCAAAGTACTGATCAATATGTTTAATGATTCCTGTGACTTGGAGAGAATTCCTAGTCGAGAGGTCATCGACTGGAGTTAACAGCACAGTTAACTGCCTCTCCTCTCGAGGTGATCGGACAGCCTGAAAATTATTCACAAGCGGAAATGATTGAGCGTTTGCCTAATGTGAATTTACTGGCTCATTGATCAACACGATTACCCTATATCAGCTTAGCCGGAGTTCAAATTTCAGCCGTGGCAAACACGCAGGATCGAAACTTGAGTTTAGTACTTCTTTTCGAAGGAGGCTGGTTGAAACATGTATGGGAACGCGAAAGTCGCAAACAGTTATGAGCGATGTTCAATTTCTGTTACATTTTACACTCGGATTCCACCAGTACTTTAGGGGTTGTCTTGTAATGAAAATGAGTGTGCACCTTCTTATGGAAGCTCGGCAACGCGACTCAGGAATACTCAAATCTCTTACTGGTTGGTGACATTTTTAGTGATTTGTCTGTTGAATGAACTCAAAGTAGCTCTGCGGTAAAGGTGAGCGATCGCAGGTTCGACACCAGGTTACCACGATTTTTAAAGCTTGACAGTTACTAGCTCCTGTGTGGCTTAGGATGTCGCATGAAAGCGCCATACCTTGAATTAAGATTAGATTGAAAGCGCCACTGGATGTTTAGTGCATGACCCTCTTATCAAGAGACAGGCGAGGGTAGTTAATCATATGGCCAATTTACACATACCACTAACACAACCGTACTGTCGTTTGTCAATGCTCACTCTTAAACATGAATTCCTTGGAAGGCTTCCTGAAATATTAAAGATAATTGCGACGATAAACGGTTGGGTTTAATCAATCATCTGAGTGTATTTGACCGATACACGAACGCACTCGGTTTGAAGCTGTGATCATTCGTGGGTACGAAGATAAACAAAGTTTGGCGTGGGATGGGGACCTGATAATAGGTCCCAAGAAACGACTGGAATTGACACCAAAATCAGAGGCTCGAAGTGGGTTGTTAACACTCATTCTTTTAGATTCTTATGCTTTTTGTATCACCATTTCCAGAATAGACTGGATGTTTCAGATCGCCAACTTTTAGACGAACTGTTGACATTTATGCTCAGGTTCTGGTTGTCAAATGTTTGGTTGCATAAGATAGTTTTGCGCGTACATGCGTAGTGATTAGTTTGATTTTGGGTCACCCAAAAACTATTTCTTAAATGGAAAGCACAAACTTGCACGGTTTCCAGCGCTGAGTTCGTAGTTTAAGCCATTGGTAGATCTGAAATGCATCTCACAAACCATTGATAACACTGATAAGCCAGAATGAATTGTGACAGGGACTGAAATCGGCTCCCACGCTTCTTTTTGTATATGTATGAGCTTATACTGGATCGTCCCCTCTGTTGCGCGCTCAATCGTTTGACCCAAAACCGAGGAGAAAAAGAACAGACGCGACAACACTGTTTTTTCAAAGGACGAGTCAGAATTAGGCCACGGGGCCTAAATTTATGGAGCGAAACGATTACCATACATGGTCGACAAGACGCGAAGCAAATCAAATGAGACGATCATACATGGCAGTCAGACGCAGAGCGAATCAAATGAAACGGTCATATATGGCAGTCAGGGTGTCAGAGCAAATCACGTTACAGGGGGCATCAGAAAGCAAACGCGAGAAAACAGTCCAGATAGCGCACAGGCATTCGACCGCACGGCTGCAATCTGATTGGCTGAGTGGAACCATACCACCACCCACGACCATACCATCCGAACTGGGTCGATCGATCGATATGGCGTGATGCGTCTTAGCTGCTTTGTTAAGAGCTGCACCTCCTAACAGCCTACCATCCATCTGATGTGTTAAGACGCAACCGGACATACTTATTACTGGCATCCTGATAAAGTCTTCA
This sequence comes from Paragonimus kellicotti, assembly GCA_014220965.1. NCBI lineage: Eukaryota > Metazoa > Platyhelminthes > Trematoda > Plagiorchiida > Troglotrematidae > Paragonimus > Paragonimus kellicotti. The sequence goes on from LOND01000205.1 coordinate 54,357, forward strand.
TGTGGTAGATCTAAGACGAGAGGCGGAGAAGATTGTTGCATAGTGTACACCCCTGAGATTTTCGTTATTTGCGCCGCAACACTAGTTTACGCAGTAGTTTGTATAGCTTTTAGGCTCAATCGACCGATTACTGATTAATGAAACACGCGACTGCTTTTACGTGCCAACGTGCTGACTCAACTCAGGCTAATGTGAGTTAGAACACTATCACTCACTCGGCACTAGTTGACCTTCCGATCTTAACTTACCCGAAGACGAACATCTTGTATGCGTTACGCAACCAAAAAAAATAAACGGTTTTCCGGTGTACGGAGCTGGCGGTGGTCAGTTAATTGGCAGCTGGCTTTTGTTTGCCAGGTTTGAATTTAATTCTTAACGGTGCGTGCGTTGGTGTGTTTGTTGAGCTTGTTATTTTATTTCCAAATACCAGATTAGCTCTGTTTTAGCTAAACTCACTTATTGTGGTATGTATCTTCTAAGGTGCGGCATAATGTGCTCTTCGACCAAATATGAATCGGCGTTTAGTTGTGGCCACAGAATTTTACCATGGACGCTAACGATCTGACTGTGACGATAGACGTAAAATGATCTTGTGTAGTGCCATAAAAATTCTTATTACTTACTCATACCAATGGTTTTTGAGCCCCTAGGACTGGTTTGTTTTTGGGGTTCATCTTGGTTGAACAACCCAGCGCCAGCCAGTTCTGAAGACTGTACAGTCGCCTTTTGAGAAGTGTTGTGTACCGGTACGTGTAGGAAATGATGTTGTGGGTCGCCTGGTTGGGAGGATACAGACCGGACCAATTTAGTTGTATAGAGCGGTTCTTCCGTAGTCTTTGGCTGATCACCGCTGGGATGCCTGGCCCCGCGAAGAACTGCCATGGTTGGTGAGTTAGCAGCGATTATACGTTTGGATTTTTGATCTGTCCGCTCTGAGAGAAGACCAGCAGAGCTTGGATCAGGAATGGTTGGATAGGGCCCCATATCTCCCTTTGATTGTACACAGCCATTTGATTTAGACTTTAGAACGGAATAGCACAAAAGCATGATACCGGTTATGGTAGTAGATGCGTCATAGACCTCAAATCGGACAGTAGTTTAACGGATCGCCATGATGGAAATCAGATGATGAACATTGTGACCGATTTTGCAACAGGGATTATTAAAAAACCGTACTTTGCAACGTTACGTTCACCGACAGAAATTGGTGACAAATAATCAGTGTCGGGCCACTCCATCATCTGTCTCTTAGACACATGTAATTACCAGAATACTTTTCTGCGCCAGCGCATTTGAATCGACCTATCACTTGGAGCGAACTCATCCAGAATGCTTCTCCAATTATAGCTGAATATTCGTGCCTCAAGCCTCCGTTACTCGAGAACTGGTCATCCATTAACCGTCCTCTACAATTTTTGGGATCTTGAACAACTCAGTGAATCTTTCGTAATTAATGTTCAAATGCTCTTAGTGGCTACACTTATCGAGGTTTGCATGGACTTGGTGGCCGGATGAGTAGTGCAACAGTTTTACACAGTTGCAACTTAGGTTTAAAGTCCAACCTTAGCTTTGACGGAATTAGATGGTGAGCTACGGCTTGCAGTGCACCGACAGAAAAATTTAGCCGCGTTCAAGCTATTGCTCCCAATTGTGAACAACTTAAAACGGAGAATGATCGTGTAGAGGTTAGTATGATCTTTAATTTCAACAGCGAGCTAACAACTATCACACAGTTTCCATGCTCCAAGCCAGAAACCTTTCTGATACAGTCGAAATAGGTCTTTTGATTTCGTTATTCATGAAAACTCAATTTGTTTGACTGAATCATCTAGACAAATTCAAACGATTACCACTGAAAACCGACTATCCAGCCTTGCGTAACTGAAGAATCAGACAAGCATTGAAAACTGTTATATTTGTCACAAACTATAGTCAGACCATCAGCTGCTATCTCACCTAACATATTATGTGCAGAATTGTGTAAACGCCGCCAAACAGGTGTCCCATTTAAATTTGACTAAAATTAAGAAAGACCCATAGACGAAAATTTTCTATAGATCACGAAAATCGTTAGAAGTTTTGAGCCGTATTTTGTTTACCGTATGTATCATGGCTTTCAACAGATCGGATTGATGGTAGATATACGAATGAGTGTGATGTAGCAAAACAACCAAACTATTGCTATTTGAATGACCATTAGCTTGTCTCTTTACTTAATCTGAGCGATAACCGGATCTCACTTACTCACCTGAAATGAATCATAGAAAATTTTCGTCTATGGGTCTTTCTTAATTTTAGTCAAATTTAAATG
>LOND01000205.1:83546-96978 GCA_014220965.1 Paragonimus kellicotti
AGATCTTCAGATTACGTACTAGAAACTAAGGTCGGGATGGATGTGAGAACCACATTTGATAGGACACGTGGGAGTGATCAACAGTAGCATGTTTTCGCCTTTTCACCTTGCTGTATGCACCAGATAAGGCTAGACGGCTGATGCAATGAGGAATTATTGGAATTAATGTGGATATTCATGGTTGTATGTGGGTTGAGATACTGCGAAGAAACCCAGACCTAGAGAGGAGAAGGATTAGGGTTCTCAACCAAAGCCTTTGACTTTTGAGCTTGTACCGCAAGGCAGTGTGCCAAAACTCATACCGTTTCCCAAAAAAGATGGCAAACTACTTCCTGGAGGATCGGGATATTGTAATTTGGCAGACCCCTACCTATTGGCCTGTCTGGTATGAGTGACTCTGTCGGTAGGATGGCCACACCGTACAGTATGGCCCAACAGGTCGGACATGCGCAAACCGTAACACTGCGTCAAGGTCCAGTCTCGTTGTAAAGCATTTTTGTTAATTTGGGATATCACAAATTTTGCCGCGAAACCTTTATTCGCGGAGCCAGAGCAAGTTAGAAAAAAATCACCAATATTTCCTGTATCAATGAGTATATATATATACTCACTAGCACAGCGAATACTGCGATGGACTGGGAAATGGGGTGTGATAAGGCATTATCCGTGATGTAACCGATTCGTGTTCACCTTTCACTCAACAAACAAGGATAAGCCAGTAGTTAACAGAAATTACTGTTGCTTCCTTGTCGCACTTCAGACCGACAGACAGAGATTAATAGTAACTGCAGTCGGGTATCAGATCACTAGAAAAGAGGGCGACTGTACAACCCCTAAGTTACTAGTAGCAGAACATGGTTATACTCGACGTATCCAGCACATGTGTTTGTTGTCACACCGGTACTAAAGTGGACTGTATGCAGTATGTCAAACACAAGTCTGGCAAGCTAACAGATAATCTGTAGACTTTACGAATTAGAAAACACAGTATCGCTGTTAATTTTTAGTTCATCAATTACGAGGAGGAAGGATGAACCAGACAAATATACAGCGCGCCGATTAGAGTACTTGCATAAAAATGTCTGTGTACACTGACAAAAAAATGATCATAACATGAATCTAAAGGGCCGCCTTTTGTATTACCCACCAAGTTATAAAAACAGAGAAGAAAAAAAGTGAAAGAACAACTTACTTTTTTGGTTGTGAAATTGTTCGATACTGTTCAGTCAGCTTGTCTTCCAAATGTTGTTTCTGGCGTTGCAACGACAAAAGTCGTTCTCTGTGAGAAAACAGGACAGTTTAAGTGCTGTCACAAATAGGTAAACATGTTTCAAATTGAGTTTTTCACACGGCTTGTGTCAATTAAGAAGGTCGATGTACTGTACGACCTCGCCGCTCAGACAAACTGTCTATGTTTTTCGGGGTACTACTGGAATATAAATATAAAGATAACTACAAATTAACCTGGTCTTTCCGGAAAGGCAAGAAAATGCGTGTTAAGGAACTTCATTTTTCCCGTCCAAAACTGTCCCTTCCCACGAGAAAACGATCTTGCTCAATCAGAATAGCAGAAGTTCACAGAACCATCCAGAGATGACCTTCGCTATTTTTCACCTGCTCGATCTTTATTCCGCTTAGTTCATTGGTGGCTTAGTGACCTCAACCATTATTTTCGTTAAGCGTTCGATTTTCTGATTGGAGAATTTGCGTGTTACTATGCCTTATATACAAAATATCACGCGTATTTTTTTTCTTGTCGTCCTGAGTAATTTAACGAGATTATTAGAAGGCGGAATAAAATATGCTGACATCCTATATTGAAAGTCCCCCCATGACCTTTTGAATTCATCTTTTGATTTGAGTTGGAAGCAATTTGCGGGGACATTCTCGTTAATCTCGAGACCAACACCTTCCATTTTCTTTGTTACAAGAGGAGAAAATCGATTTGTATCAGACGGATTATTATTCCGTGGACGATCTGACGTAAATTGCTGGGGGTTTACAACAGTGTCAACCCAACGGGATGCATAACTGGTGGTCCAATTACCTCACTCTGCGTAGTCCGGAAGGGAAAACGGGGGTTAGAGGGATCATGGCACATAGTGACTACACCTTACGTGACTGAAGGAAGGACATAAAGCGGACAGGATTCTAAAGACATGTTTACAGACCGGCCTTCATGCAGCTGAATGACAAAATCAGGCTGTTATTGAAAAAGCAACAGAACTGAACAAATTCGACGTTAAAGTGGCATGAAGTATTGAATGTATCAATATTGACTGCCGTCAGTTTGGTACACGAAAGTCATTCTGTCACTCACCTCAGCGCCCCCTCTTCAGAAATTCGATGGGTGCATGTTTCCAGAGTGGAGGACAACAGTTCTTGATTTTGCCCCAGGATGCCTTGGAGTTGTAGCATTAGGGAACGGTTCTCCCTCTCCAGTTTACTATTCGCTTCGGTAAGCATCTTTTGAGAGTGGAGAACAGATGAGTGATAGGTTAGGTGATTTTACATAGGGACATTTTCACTCATAAGATTCATTCGGTTAATTTACATAGACAAGCGGATAACCAGTCTAAGGGATATGTACGAGAAAAGTTGCTTAAGCTTACTAGAAAGAAGAAGCAGCAACAAACCATCATTGTGGAGAGTAAACAGCCGTGATTGAGAAAAACGATTAACTACCACACAATTATGAAAAGAGAAAAGTAGTTAAAAGAAAAATAAACAGATGCTGAATAAGTTAAAGCCCCAAACTCGGGCGATTCAGTATAACTATGTCAACAGTTCATTAAAAAACGACCGGGTTGCAAATAAGGTTAAGATGGCAACTTCATTCGTTATTATTACTGTGAAAAAAACGCAGGAAAACAAAAAGTAGATATCACATCATTGAATTTGATTAGAAGCCACAACCTCTTTCGGTCTCCGATACATTTTGTGGGTTGTGTAGTGCTAAAAATGGTATGGTGTTTATGATGCGCCCTTGTAGTTACTGCGAGGCTGTGATTCAACAAACCCCTACGAAAAATTGATCAACACAGAAGCCACTACATAGTAAAGCTTCGAGTTTTTAGGCTGTTGCTTTTATAAAATGATCTCATATTTGTCAAATCCTTCGTCAATTTTGTCGGCATATTAAAGGCCTCGCATCGAGGAATGAGACTGCGAAAAAATTGTGTTGCCAGCTAACACGATGAGAAACTACTGCTTTACCGTCTTTAGCCTAGAAAAAGAATATGAGCAACAGTTTCTAACTTGCCAGCGGCCATCATAGTGTCTGCTTGCCAACACATCGACCGACTGTCTGGCATTCTATGCCAGCGAACTGAGTAAGGAGTGAGCGATGTAGCAGACGGTAAGTTGGGATATTATATACGTAGTCCATCTATCCAAATACGGAGATTTCAGGGTTCAAACAGATGAACTTGTCTGACCCCTATCGCCTAAATTCCCCTCCATTATCTACTTACTGGTGTTGTCTAGTGCATGGGAATTCATTGTAAATATCGATGACCAGAGATCTCACCATACTTAACACACAGTAAGCAGTAACCCCAAAACTTTAGCACATACCTGTACACGCGAACGTAATCCGGCTACTTCAACATGAAGCTTGTGATCAGCGATCCTCCGGTTTTCCAACTCTAATCTCATCTGGTTTGCACGATCTTGGAGATCCTCCAATTGTCGCCGCGCTTCACGAGTCCTCTCCAAAGCGGATGCTTTATCCAAACGTTCCCGATCACGGGACTCGGTCAACGAGTCCAACTGTGTACGTAGCCGAGAGCACTCCTCTCGAAGAAGCACGGACTGCTTGGCTTCACCTGTAGAAAAAAGTGAACGTTAGGATCATATGTTCGTTTTAACCATGTCTAGTCTCATTAGTCAGTTGAAACTCGATTATGAATTTCCGGACCTCAACCAAACTCGAACAAGCTTCGAAAACTGAATTCTCTTAAGTGGCTTGTACTCGGCTAGCAAGACTATCTACTATCAGCTTACCGGTCGCCAGTCAATGGAGGCAGAAAGTTGACGGCAGTGGGACTGGACACGTTGAGATTGTTCTAACCTAGGTAACTATGATGCAATTGCCTCATAATTTTAGCATTTCTCGAGTTCGATTGAGTGTTAGCTCGAGCCCTGATTGTTCCACATCTAGCTTGAACATGCTATCATAGACTACCGCGTCGTGTAGAGTAGCCTGTTTGAGACTTTTGAGTTGTGTTTCAAAGGCTTGAAGCCAAATACAGTTCAACTGTCACCTGAATCGTTTCAGTGGCATTGAAAGGTGACTACACCACAGTCAAACAGTCAAGATCAAGAAAGTATGTCAAACTCACCTTTCAAAGTTCCTCTTTCCAGTTCGAGTGCTTCTCGCAGGCTTTTCACTTCATCTGATGCCGTTTGAAGGCGAGTAATATGCGGACTGAGCCTCAGCTAACTCCGTCTTTACACGTCGCTGACCCTCTTTGGTCTCCTTCAAAGACATGCTCATAGCGTCATAATCCTGGGTCAACTGTTCATGCAGCCTTTGCAAATGATAATAGTCCGTTGTTAAATGGGCCTCGGCAGCGTGTGCAGACTCGACCATCGATCGCAGGCGACTGATTTCGGCTAACAATCAGAAAAGGTACTTAACCGTAAGGAATGAGGGATTGAACAAGTACCAGCTTCATAAAAGAGAACTAAAAGAACATCAAATTGTAGAGAAACGACTAGAATTCTTATGAAAATATACACCGCGAGCTTTGTCTGGAATAACAGTGGGCTATGACAGACAGAAGGACATATTGTCATCAGAATGATAAATCTGACGTGACTACTTTCGTTGACTCGCTAGACAGAACACATTCTAACTTCGAAAAACCTAGAAAAGACCATCACACGGAAACTGATTTCTTAAAATGGCTTATTACAAGTATAGTCGACAAGAGTAAATAAACTTTTATTAACAACGTAAGACCAAATATGCTCAAATCTCATAGATACATACATGTGTACTTCTACATACTTCAATCTCAGTATATATTATGTCTCGAGTTGGCACTGATTTTGACAGCAAGGAATGAAATAACAGATGAAACAAATCTAAGACCGAATAAAACAAGTGCATTTGCAGAGATGAAAAAAGGCGTAGGTAGACTAAAAAAGGACTGTAATCTGATTGTGTACTAGTCAGCGTTGAAAAGACAATATCCAAACTCAAATGTAACCGCCATATTTTCTGGGGAACATTCTAGTTACCTTCCAATTCCGTATTTTGACTGGATAACCGCGTGTGCTGTACATTCATACTTTCGGCCTGGCTATGTAGCGTGGTGTTTTCAACCTGAAGACGAGCATTTGTGGCGATCAGTTCGGCAACCTGGGACTGAACGGAGGTAATCTGGCCTTGGGTGGCGCATGAGTTCTGCTCCAATTGTTGAATTCGCGTTTTGGATTCCTCTAATGCATTTACTTCATGCTGGAGTGATTGCTCAAGAGTTGCATTCTAAAATAAGTTGGGTAAAAAAAAGGAACTGACTGGAAAGCCTATGGGAATGTGACAGCTGTGATCACTTGTAAGTGATGTTCGACTTGCATCAACCAAACCCTTACTACTCACCAAAAGTAAATAGAATTGGTATGAGTACAGCGAATGAGTTTATGAATTATAGACAGTGATGACGAGGTACAGCGTGCCATTCACGCTAGCTGGGCCACACTACAAGTGATAGTCGGCTGGTTAGTATATGACGCTGACTTAAGTGATGGAGGCTTGAACAGTAAAACTTGGTTGACGAAGGATCCAAAGAACGGTGTTCACGTGTAGTTTGTTATACTGTTAGAAACGATGTGTCGCTCCTATTGCAGGATCTTGTGTTTCTTTTAAGCCCTATTTCGGTATCTCCTCTGTTTAGACACCTGTTCTATAACCTCAGCCTAATACCTTGCATCAGGTCTGGTGCATAACTACATACCATTCACCAAACAGCGACATAACATGTATATCCGTTCAGCAACCAACCTGTCTAACGCGCAAATATGTACGCATTTCAAACATTCTTGCTCAACAGCACAGGCTTAAATATACATGAGCATTAACAATATGACTCAGTGCATCCATTCAACCTGTCCCAGTTAAATAATATTCGCTCGGATTTCCTATCAGCTATTCCGGATCACAAAACTAAAACTAAATTTGAACGGAATGGATACGGGTAGGCCTCAAGTAAGGAAATTCCAAGGACCCACAGAACTAGCTAGAACTCGTTACCGACAGAACTGACCGATCGAAATCAGCCGGCCAAAAAATCAATAGAGAGTGGACTCTGTTATTGTCCAATCTGACAACATAGATGCATATTGCAACAACACCGGTGCAAGCTATTTGTGGGAAATCTCCTTCCCATCACAGTGTAATAAAGCAGCTTGAGTTGGTCAACCAGTATAAACATTCAGCCGCCAACAGTCTTACATCAACAACAAATGTTATAGCCAAAACCTCAGAAGACAACAACAAAATGAGGGAAATTTCTTGAGAAATTTGATTGTTTGTTTGCAAAACGTGTGCTCTGTGACATACAGCAACTCCAAACTTCATCTTCATATATGAATGAAATCTACCAGGCTTAGGAAGTGAATAAGTCTTCTGTGGGCTCACTTCATTTGAGATGAAAACCTAATGCCATTTGGGCCGTCAGAAGTTTACGGTGCAATGTCTTTGTGAATTTTGGCTTATTCGCTGTGTGAAGGAGGCCAAAGGTCCTTGATACTGTTCTAACTGTATTCTGATTTTTCAGTAACTTTTTACAAATAAACAAAAATTCATCCGGATTGAAGGAACTTCGTGTAGTTCCCGCTCTCAGATGGGAGGGATATGCAGTCGAGTTGCTCGTTGTTGGTGTGATAAGAGATGTCGTGGACCCCAGTCCAACTTTTGTCCGTTGTCCTGCATAAAGCGTTTGATGGTCTTATCAATCGTGGATTTATGAAAACACACGAAAATACAGCGTCCTCCTGTAGAACTATACGCTTGTATAGGTACAAAAACGGAACCGGTTATTCGAGTGGATTCCAGTCATGAACGATCAGATATGGAATTTATCCGCTCTGTTTAGTGAGTGCGATGTACTAGGACTATAATGGAAATACAATAGAGGTTTTGTTTCGAGATACAATATGATTATCGTTCACCATTGTATGAAGGACAACCAAACACATTGCTCCAGCTAACACACACACACACACACACACACACGCAGTAAAGACGCATCAGATTTTGAGACAGACTTACTTGCCGTTCCAGCTCAACAACTCGGTTTTTTAGTTGTCCAATCAGCTGCGAATAGTTTTTCTCTGTATCCCGATCGCTGTCCACAACACTGTTCCAATAGCCGATGGGTCCATAGTTCGACAATTCATGCGTCTTTGGCCCAACCGGGTGTGGCGCTGTTTGATTTTGCAATTCATCTGTTCGCTGCTTCATCCGATTTAGCTCGCTTTGTTTGTGCCGAAGATCTTTTGCCACATGGTCTTGAATGAGACGTCCGATCAATTCGGTATGGCTGAGGAGAAAAGAATACGACCAGGTCGTCAAAGTTAGTTAAGGCCTTGTAGTGGGTTTCCAGACCATTTATTGAGTTGGCCACGTTCCCACGGTCGCCTAGTAACGAAACACTCGCAACAGAAAATGTACAGACAGATCCACTGTAAAAAGTGACATACAGCGGAGGTTTACCACCTGAACATAGTACACCTGGGGATTGTACGGACTGAATAAAAGCGATTCCTTTAAAAAGAACGAACAAAAGGTGGGAAAATTGAAATTGGTGAAAATAATTGCTGTTTTCCTCGCTAATACCAAATAGAAAGTAAGCAGTAGCCACCGAGGCTAGAAGTGACTTATCTTCGGGAGCAAGTGACCGGATTCGTGCTACTGGAGGGTCGTGATCAATAGATTAATCACAACTGTTGCAGGTCATTGCCCAAGAGCAGAAAAGCGCACTAAATATTTGGTGTAAGTTTAAAATATAATCGACCTTCCAAACAACAGGCCGTTCGAAAGAAGATAATAAGTGTAAGTCAGGTATTTTGATTCACGTGTAACTTTTAAGAAGGAAAACATTATCCTGTTATTTTGAACAGAATCTTATGAACCTTCCTAATTCAAACCGGAAGCCAGATAGACAAATTATGTATTTCATTAACCAGATTGTATACATGACTTCCGAGGGTCATGGAAGTTATTAATCTTCCTTGTATTAGTCTCACACCCTCTATTATATATGCACTTATATTCTTATTACTGGCTGCCCATTTTATTTCAATTAATGTACTACAAGCATAACTTAAAGGTTTGCATGTCGCCAACTGTATGTACCAACTAAAAGCTACTTCACAGCAATGTGGATTCGAGTTGCGTGTCACGATGTATATTTTACATTCTCCATCATGAGAATCCTTTAGAACACACATACAGTAAGCTCATTGTCCAAAAAAGCAAAGTACACTTCTATCTATTTTATAACTCCCTTCTTATGAAGTTACTCCTCTGGAGTTGATGTAATGTAGATCTAAAATATGCACCTACCTTCTTCGAAACGACGGAAACAAACTGCAGTGGATTGATTAATTTCCGCGCAAACAAACACACAAGCGAATCAGATGCCGGAAGCATGATTTAACTTTAGTCAGATCAAGGCTTAGACTTCAGACTATGCATCGAAACAATGATCGAATTAATAATGGAGCGTGGGCCTGCCAACAATGACAACACTCATGTGGTCGGGCACATACATGAATACTGGTTGACCACGTACTTGATAGCAGAATCGTATTTCAACAACTGCTCCAATTCTTGTGCGGGAAATCCCAACTGTTCCAGGCCAGTGTGAATTCGTTTAAGTACGGTTGTTTGTTGCTGATGTTCGATCTTTTCTGTAACCAATTGTTCCCGAAGTGTGAGAACTGTCTGTCTCTCAGAGCTTAGCTGTCACATAAAAAAAATTAAAAGAGCAAAGATGTTACTCCCCGTCAGTTGAGTAATTGAACTAGCTGTATTAGACTCCATGTGACGTAATGTCGAGTGACTCAACTATGAACAGGAACAATGAAGGCAACATCGACTCGAACCGTTGACAGTGTAATAGGTTATCGTCGCTACCAGTAAGTTGCCCGTTATCCGAATCCGAGTTTTAACTTCTGTTATTTTGTAACACAAGCGATAAGTAAGGTCAGAGACACTGGATTTATGCAACATGAGTATGTTAATCACAAATACGGTCAATCTGCCTGGAAAAAGTTGAAACAAACGAAAGTAGTTTTACTGTACGGACAGGATAGGATAAGCAAACACTATCATTTGTGATGAAACGATGGTATAACCAATAATCATGAACAAACCATGGATCTGATTGGGTAAAACCATTTAACTAGAAAAGGAAATCGAAACATGTTTTAATCTGACTGCTTGATAACTTCTCATGTACTCCCAGTATCGTATATACGTACAGTGGTTAAATGCAGTCATTCGAACTTCAAATATCTTAACACCAAATCCACCATTTGGCGATATTTTTAGTTAATGTATCATGTCGGTTTTGCATGATTTAGAGTAACGTCTAGATATCCTCCATAAGTGACATGTGTCCGTTGACCACATCAAGTTAATTTCATAACACCAACGACAATAACCTTGACGGACAACGTTTCCCTCCTGTTCGAAAACCGTACGTGACTTTGCTGAGCATATCACTAATCTCGGAGAAAGAGTTCATTAAAGATTAATTATGGGGATGCCGTTATTGCTGTTAAAACAAAAATAACTGTTTATGGCCGTCAACTAGTGATTTGCGTTCCATATTTTCACACACTACAATAGAATTGTTTTAGTTCAAATCGCCTGTAATGTGTGGTAAGCCGAACCTAGCTGTGTGCAAACTGAGAATTGAAATGAACTGACAACTTTAAATGGTACGAATGTCGTTTCTAAAAGGTCAGTGACATCAAGGAATGAGCTATTGCTGAGTCAGAAAAATAAGTATGTACAGGATAGTGTTCAAACATGCTTATCTGCAAGATATTGTTCATGTGTTTACTAACCAGTTCAGTAGTGCCTGAATGGTTGATGAATTTTAACGTCCATCTACACATTATCATGCGCACAATTAACCACAACTACACATGTGTGTCTGTTGAGATAGACGGGCATTTAGTGTCAGGATACAGAACGTCAAATGAGATTGACGAAATTCCTACTTGAGTGATGGCAGTGTGATCAATAACATTAAACGAAAAATCAATTTAGCCTATCGAGTGGTGTAATTACCTGTTGACATATTGCTGCCTGTTCCTGCTCCAGTTCTTTAATCCGAGCATCATTTTGCTTTGCAGCACTTTGATTTGATGTGGCAGTTTTGGACAATTGAATTTCTAACTGATGTATGCGGGCAACCAAAGACTTGCCTGCCTCAGTTGAACTTGGATTAGTCTCCGCCTCCCGGAGATCTCTGCGCAGTTTACGCAATTCTTGTTCAGCACTGCTCAACGCCAATTTCATCCGTGCGAGTTCGTTGTCTAGTTCTTGCTTCATCGTAGAGTTGGTTGACAATTCAATTGCACTGCGTGGAAAACGGCAAGGGAAGTTCACTTACTCAGCAAAGATCAGTTTAATGAAATTCTACCATGTAGTAAGCTGACTGACATTGAGTGTGCGGACGACACTGTTTTGCTTAGTTCTTTCGCAGAAAGTATGCAGACCATGCTGAATCGGTTAAATGACACGGCTGGTCTGTATGGAATGCATTCTGTACCATAAAACTGTAGTGTTGTTACAAAGTTGGGATGTCACTAAGCATATCTTTGTCGTTGCTGACAACGGGCTGGAAACTGTTAATCATTACACCAGCAGAGTTAATGTCATCTAGCTAGTCCGTAGTATTACTGATGAGGTGTCCACGAGGATAGCAGAAGCACGTGGTGCATCCGCCAGTCTTCGTCAACTGTGGTGTTGCACAGACTTCACTTCACTATTAAAAACATAATTTACAATGCGTGTGTGTGTGCTCAGTTTTGCTCTATGGAACAGAGACTTAGCCCATTCGTGCGGAAGATGTATATAGACTCTAAGGTATTCCTTTACTGTTGTCTCTCCCAGTTAGCTCGTACCGAATGGGCTGACTTTTGAACAACGCGACAGTCCGTCGACGCGTAATGGAGATATGCCCTAGTTCGTAACCGATAGCCGAGATAGTGGAAGTGCGCAGTCGTCGTTGGATGGGTCGTCTACTCCGTATGCCGACAGAGCGTCTGCCACATCACGCACTGTTCAGAGTGGTTGCTGACGGTTGGAAGAAACCCGGAGGCGATCAAACGATGATGTGATCACAAGTTACGGAATCTATGACTGTTCGCTGGGCAAGATTGGTAGATACCATCTACCTGGTTGGGGAGTTAGCGAACACTTATACTACCGGTTGGAAACAATCTCTGACATGACATTGTGTCGCAGTCAGTGATAAACTCGTATCTGCAAATCTACTGACTCTTCCTTTCTTGTGGAACAATTGTTTTTGCTTGTCTATTTTCTTTTTCCTCTTTTCTCCGCTAACCATTTGTACTTAGTTATCACACTGCAACTTAATGGACGAACGGCAGCTCCAACTATTGTACTCAAGGATACGGCTTGGAGCTAGAACTAACTGGCTGAATCAGCAGTGTCCCTTGCGTATTTATAATGAACTGCTTCGAAATTCTTGTCAAGAATGCCGCCACACGAATGTAACAATCCTCTTACAATCTGTGAGTTGGATTCAACTAGCTGGGTTATTTACCTTCGTTGCCATCAACATCAGTGCCATCGATCAGTGAAAGAGGGAAATGCGACTAGTGCGTCCTCAATCAATGCAAAGTCTAACTTGTTTCCCACAACTAGCAGAACAGAACGAACATCAACAACTGACGGCCAAATATAAGTATAATCAGGAACAACAGAACTGACTGTGATTCTGAAAACGAAGTTACCGTTTGGAATTATCTGTTAACAGTTAGATGACTGTAAAGTAAACATTCATTCTGACGGCTCAACACTGTCCGACCTCTGATAGGTGTATGGATTTGACCAACTGTCACCGTTCTTCACTATCTCCAGTATATGTAACGTTCCCTTTCAATTTTATCATTGAAGATGCAGACCAAAAAGCACTGGATGAACTCGCCATTGATGAGGTGGAACCTTTTTCATAATACACAATCGCACATTTCTAGCATCATTGTGATACCACCTAGAGCCTGTATTACACAATGACACAGCAAGCGCTAAGTCAGTTGATGCTTGGGGTATCATTACACTGTATCCGTACTGAGAGTTTTAAGTTCAGAGAGGGAGCTTTTTCAAAAGTGACGAAACTTGTGTTTGTATCCGACATAGGTAATAATAACTTGAATAAAGTCGAAAGCAATCTATTTGAGAGTGGTTACGGAACTATATAAAGCGAAATTTGTCCTCAAACGACTCTCACATCAGCGTCACAGCCTTGTTTAGTCGAGTAACATGATACGGAACGGACAATTTAGGCGGTACCGCTCTAAGACAGTAAAACTTGAATGTTCTGTATCGACCGCTTGCGTAAAACTAGGTGGGTGTGGTAACAGCACATCTCGCTCAGTAATGATGTATAACGACGTGTGTTGGAAACAGACGACCACACTTCATGCCAAACGTTCGCACTGCATTGGTTATAGATGCTGGGCAAATTTTCGGCATGCACACCTCATCAAAAATGACCACACTAAGCCTTGTTTGCGCTCACTCGGTGCGACGGGGAAAAAGCGACGTGGAGTAGAGGTATGTAGAAACGTGCGTTAGAGTTGATCTCTGCTGATTTTCCACGGCTGAAATCGAACAGATATTGAGTATCGCTGGCTAGAAACATCTAAGGATACACGTGAAAGCCGAAGTCAGTGAAGGGAACGCAAACTTATGTTATCGTCGCTTTATGAATAAGGACCGGTGGCATTGAACATTTTGATTCGTCCATGTTTGCAGCGGTGGTTATTTGTATTCGACTTATCTTGGTAAAAGATGTTTGAATGCTCATGGTTTAAATTGACATGTGAACAAATACAGTTTACAAGTTTATTAAACTATTGCAATCACTTCAAACTAGTTATACTCAGGTTAAAGATATGGGTGTGTACGAATGGTTGCACCAGCAGTGATATACATTACAATACCATGTTAAAGGTCGGTGAGTTTGGATCAATGAGGAAGTTAATTATTAGCTTGTACATACGTTGTGCTGTTATACTTTAAAAGATTGTGTACAGTACTAATATGATTGTCCAAACGCAATAGTTTGTTATAAGTTACATTTCGTAATTTTAATTCCATATGATTAAATATAATCCACCTTTCGCTAGTGACAAACTAATCAATATAAGTAATGTA
>LOND01000205.1:97078-107804 GCA_014220965.1 Paragonimus kellicotti
TGGATAGACTGGCAGGCAATACTTATTCAACATCCACCTGTGTTACAGTCTCTTTTGATCGAACTATCAGGAGTTCTTGAAGTTTCCCGTTGCGGTACACACTCAGGAGAACAACCCGAGTCCCTCAAGAGGTTGACCACAGCACCGTCACAGTTTAGGGAATGTTGATTTGTTACAGTTTGCTATAATTGTTTGTTGGCTTGCTGAAGTGTGTTTGGGTTGTTCGATCGTAGGTTGTTGAACTCAGTAATCGACCATGTTCAAGTTATAACCGATCCCACATTTTTCTTCGTGTTTTAGAATTTCGTCTCTCTAGTTCTTCTGTTCTACGTCACGAGTTGAATTATTATATTTCGTTACTCGGGATGATAACCTCTTTGTTGACCAGCTATTTCGTTTGAGTTAAGTAGTCGAAGTTAGTTCATCCGTTTTTTACCTGCACCCAACGTCCTCATTGATTCCTTCATGAATTGCGACTTTCTGTTCATTTTGAGTTTACTCTTTCACCCGTTCCTTTGGAGCAGGTTACGTCTTCGCGCAAATCAGGCACTTTCTCAGAGCATATGCCAGCGCCACTCCCACATAGCTAATTAAAGGTGATATAACGTCCAGTTCAAGTGCAATTCCAACACACCTGGTTTACTCAGGGCACCAAATCCCATCCTAAGTGACATTCAGCCCACTTACCGCCTGTCCGGCCATCACTTCAAAGTCGTCAGATATGGTACTCTGGCCATCGCTGAATCGAGCAGAATTTGGTTACGTAACACGCAGTGGTGCGCTTAGAAAAACGCGTCTCAAGTGTACGTGATACTCAGCTGACACTTCAAGAGGTCAATCTGTTCAACTAATTGCCATTCAGTTTATAACCTTTCGATGCAATCCTGAGACAAACTGCTTTTGGTATTGTCCACTTGACCAAAACATGAAGACATAAAAGTGTTTTGTATCACTAGCCCAAAGATGAAAAACCAAACTGCTGTGTTATTTCTAACTCACTATTTCTTGCCGCACCAATGATTTTTTCTTATTAACTGCAAAAGGGACTAGCTTTGAACTGTTTAGTCAGTCCAGCAAGCCTCTAGGGTCGTCTTCTGTTTCCTGCTGGTTCATCAAACCATTCTCTTGTCCAACGAGGAACTCGCCTTTTGTTAAACCAGTACCAGCCTTGATTCTTATCGGTGTAACCGCTAATTTGTCCTTAGTACTCCGCTCACCTATATATATCGATCTTGTTTCTGATCTGATTGTTCCACAATTTTGAACTACGTTGGTTATGCTGCTTAATGTTCATCTGACATCATACACTATTCAGCTTACTGGCTCTGTACAGTTTCCCGATGATTCACAATTGGGTTTTGTTACATAGATATTCATTACTGTTCTAGCTGGTACCGTATTGAACTGTTAATTTCACTGCCGTCTTAAACTTCTGAGATCTAAACAGGCCAAGTTACTGGTGCTACTTAAGCTATTTCGTGTTTACCCCTTTAGTCCATCCACATCGATCCGTGATCGCATTTGGAAGTGAGACGTAGCCATGTCATATGCAAATAACATTCTGGAATCGTGCAAGATCAACAGTGAAGCAGCACTCGACATTTCTCCACTGTTTTTATTCAGTTGACCTTCCTACTTGTTGAAGTATACTTATGCATTTGATGGACTGTGGGTGGGCATAATCTTTGCATATTCTTCCATTCGCTTCTGGCATTTCTTCTTGTCCGCGTACTTGTGGCGGCTGGCTTTCTGAATTCAGTTAACTGGATCCGTTGTACTAACGTTTTTCAAGGCCCTTTTAATGTATAGTCATTTATGCAAAGCATTCTTTGGCTTCCTCTAGTCTGTAACAATATATATAATGGTCGAGCTTTCTTATGACAGACTGGAGTCAAGATAATGCGTGGCGTTCAAGTGAACCATTTCCTGGTACACATTTAACCCAGCTGATGTAAGTGTCTACGGGTCCTGACGTTACTGAATCACTTTTGCAGACCTCGTGGATAGTTAATGCTGGATACGGAGCAGCGTTCGTTCATGAAAAAAAACAACTGTGATCGACAGCATATACACAGGGCAACAGTTTACAGTTGCGAATGAAAGATGTTAGAGTGAATGTGGGGTGATATAAGAATATGGGTCAATTATAACAACCAACAGTTAAGAGATGTCAGGTGCCACATCTTGATTGTTTGCGTCTAACGAAGGATTGGCTTTGGTCATTCTAACTCCAGTTTATAACTGGTAATTCCAGCAGTGGCTTACAGATGACAGGCAAACAGGGGTTATTCAGAGCAAGCTGTCCATGGTTATTGCTCTGAACGTAGTTACTGCGAAACAGTGGCATACACACGAAATACTGTATTGAGAGTAGAGAGATTAGTTTGAGGTTCTAGTTCAAAATTTCCCAAAACGCATGTTTCTCCCATTGGTCTTTTTGTGTAGGCAGAAGAACCATATTCTAAAACGATGGGAGATTCGTTCTGTTGATCCGGATAAGCCCTACTGGTTTGGTGGGACACATTCACTCAATGTTTGGCTAGTTGCGAATGCAAGGGCGAGAATCTGAAATGTCTTAGGGTCTTTTAGATTCTCGCTTTTGGAATCAACATTCCTCTGACTTCTCCGTTCTTGACTGAAATCATCAGGCATAGGAGTAACTGAAGATACATTCTAACCGATAACCGTCATGTTAAGAAGAAACAAAGATCCTTATCCATATGACCGATGGGTATCGATCAAGATGATGAGCTCAAAATAATTAAGTTGCATTAAATAACCCCCTTGGGCTGAATGGACCAGTCCATCTGATAACTAGTGTGCATTGGTTGTAAATAGTTTGGGGATAAGCGGGAAAAGAAGAAGAATGCCCTCGGTCAAGAAATATAAGTTAAGGGGGCAATGATGAATGTAATTTACTACTGACAATCAAGGTTTTGGGATGCGAGGATACGGGGGTACTGTTTAGCCACACCCAAAATAGAAAAAACCAAACAACAAAGTTCATACGGCCTTTCAGCATGGAGCACTGACGTATGAGCAACTCTGTCAGATCTGTCTAAATATACACATTACTACATCACTGCTTATGAGCGCACAAAGACGCGCAGATCATCACAAACACATCACGCGTGCACGACGCGTGACAAGGACTGCAATTAACTCAAATGAGTAAATTTAGCAGGTCATTTAACAGAGACAAACTATTGAAGTTCATGAAGTCATCAGAGATGTGGTACACTAAGAAGTATAGCAGGCGAACTGTTTAACAATTTGGTAGAAGTTGACAAACCGTTTCTCCTGAGTATCGGAAAGTTATGCGCCAGGGATTTTGCAAAAATCCTTCACACATTTAATGGTAGAGTGCACCTTAAATCTTAGATCTACGGAAGCCAACATCTATCAGACTCAGGTCATATTAAGTCAAATGGGTTCCAACCTTTGTTGGCTGTCTATTTTCAAAACTGCACAAACAATTCCTTCTGCCATATGTTGACAACGTTGTAACCACATCGTAACAATAATGAAGCCGATCGAAAAAAAGACCGTGAATAAATTCAACAATCGTCCATATGGTGTCGGTTAGTCTACTCACTTTGGCTATTTTCTCTGTGGCGAGTTTCAGATTGTCCTTTAGTTCCGATCACAAAGCTCTGCACCTGATCGTGTACTGGCTAGTTCAGCTTCTAGGTTTGCTCGTAATTTGGTTGCCTCTTTCTCCGAGGATAATTGACTCTGTAGGCGAGCAGACTCTCCCTCAGCTGCGGTCAGAGCCAACTCCAACTCAGAACACCTGACACGTGGAAATAAAATAGACGAGCATCCAGCAGTTAAGTAGGTGTACGATACCATCGAATGAATAAAATCACCTTAGGCACCACTCACGCTCTAACAAGTAATGTACCGATTGTGTTTCCAAATGAGCGAATGGATTAAACACATCCAACAAATCACAGACGTGGGCATCTTTCTGTCAATAAAGCAGCTGAAACAATCCAAGGCAACACGATCGGTTTCACGTTGCGAAACAGAAACTTGTTTGTCGAATACGAAAGATGCTATGTGGCTGTCAACGTACAGTCGTTGGTGCTTTACACTGTTACTCAAGTTTAGTTGTTTCATTTGATCAGTGCGGTAAAAATGATGTCTTAACCGATAATCGTTTACGATGATAGTCATATAAGGTGCCAGTCGATGATATTCTACTTCTTCGGGGGACGCTCAATGAAGGGCGGCTTACCGTAAGAGTGTGGAGTAGCAGAGAACGCAACGTGAGAGTACTGATCATTTATATGAACAGTGTAAGACGGCACATATCACTGAAAAAGAATCTTTATGAAAATCATCTGCACAGAACTAAAGGCATCTGGTAAACCTTATGTGGTTGAGACTAGCGGTGTTCCCGTATGTTTTAGCACTCCACCCCGTAGTAATATTTCTTCTATTTCACTGTTTATTTCGTTATTTTCATATTAGATTCGCTTCTGTTCTTCACCCTACTGTCAGCATCCAAACATGCAAAGCTTTAACTGAAATGATAGTACGCCGATACGGGAAGGGAACAGAAAGTGTGCTGAAACAAATTGGAGCACTCTGATAGTTGGAAACAATGGTGGTCGTGTTCGTGGTTCAGGTTGAGATGATTTAGATATTGGGATGTTCACCGAGCTTGACATTTAAGTTGCAAGTGTGATAAAACGTTTGGAACCCAAATACCAAACTCGGCGAACACCCCAATACTTATAACTGGATCTCACAAAAATGTTGTGTTTAATTAGCGCCCCAGTTATGAATGTGTCAAAAGTGAATGGTCTAACTGTTGTACACAAATGTCACGTTGTTTGGCAAAGGCACTACTGACTCTATTTGATGAAATACTGGAGTCACAGCTGGTCGGACTACAGAACTCATGTTCGAACCACATAAATCCGCGTCTTCAACCTAAAAACGAGTCTGGGATATTTATCTCTTATTTACAAGGAAGGGATAGTTGTGTGCACCAGCAACGTTCTCATTTCCACTGTGCGGGCTTCGCACAAGACACTGCGATGGCAAATCGACATAATGTCTCCATGGCAGAACTATAGAATAAAACATACCAACTCGGTGTGAATTATCTAATCACAAGAAATGAGCTACTCAGTCTGAATCGACCGTAGTGGACAGACCACAATTTGCTGAGAGCACATGCTAGTTCGGTCTTGAACAGGAAAATTTTTCGACAGGAATGATGGGCATTGGCGGATCAGTTAACCTCACCACTGAAAGTAACAGTACAGTACAAAATTGCAGGTTGATGTAGAAACAATCAAATTGTCAAGTGAAGACGAGTTTTTAGAGCAACATGTGCATAAAGTACCTTCTGTGCAATCTGTTGACCATGATAAAGCGCATCGCGTACCCACTCCTGTACGTGCATGTTTCATGCAGACCAACTTAGCCAATCATGCGATAGCTTAGTAATGATGTTGGCCCGATCGCGCATTCGCATCACGTCCACGTGTGTATGTGACTAACCCAACTGTTACGAGACGATAGACATCTGTACTAGTTTTTTTAATTCTCTATGAATCCAAGGGCTACACTACTGGTGTATTCAATTGTTGACCAACAACCAAACTGAGTTAAGGTCTATGGGTAGTCGTGAGTACATTGTGTATTGTGGTGGATGACACATTTAAACTGTTCTGATTGAAATCAGCAGATGAAATCAAAAGACAGGATGTTGATTTTAAGATTGATACAATCATAGAAAGTTTTTATGAGTTAATAAATCAGAAACACTTACGGACAATCACTAAAACAGAAGAAACTGTGTAAACCATTTACCGAGGAAACTGAAGGAGGAAAATAAACATTACTTTCCGCATATCTAAACTGGCGCTTACCTATGAGAAACTTCTTTCATTACTTCATTTTCTTGTCGCATTGTGACCAACTCCGTTTTCAACTGATCTAGTTCACATTGAAGAGTATCTACCGTATGTGCTTGACTGACCACCTGTGCCTCACGACTTCGCAGTTGAGTGAGCTCCACTTCAGCCCGAGCCAGCCTTGTAGTTGCCGTTTGTGTTGCTTCACCAAGCACACTAACCTCCTTCTTCAGACGTGTCAACTCGTCCTCCGAGTTATCGTCACCACTGGGAGTTCCGCGTAGAACCTGTAACAAAGTACTATGAATGATTAGCGTTTGTTTTTGTTTGGAATTCTCGTATACTTTAATCAATGCCGAGCAATGAATAGGACGAAATAATGGAAGTGTCTTATAGTGTCACCTTACTTTTACTTGTTTGCTTATCAGCCACGGCTACAATGATGTTGATTGTTTGAATGTGGACATAGGTTTCACAACTTAGGTCGTAATTCACAGACATTTTCATAACTGAACCGAGATTGTATTCCATGAATCAATACTAGCCACTCAACAACATCACTGCTGCATTGTTGCCAACGTCGATGCTCCTGACTGTGGTAGGTGGTGGAATGTGTGATCAGGTAAGCTTTTAGATGATTAATACTTTTACACTGCAATGTTTGATGTCAAACTTTAGTAGCATTCGTATGAACTTGGCACCCCGAAGACGTCCATTCAGTACAGCGCCATATTGTAAGGTAACAACTTTCGTCTACTGCTACTAAAATCGATTATCATCATGTGGATTTCTCAAAACCAGTGACCAAGTTACATTTGTACTCAGTCACTCTCAACCAATCAGATCAGATGGCAACTCGCTGGACAACCGATTGAGACATATCTCAATCCTGTCTCAGGCACAACAAAGGCTGCAGGCAAAAAGGCAACTTATTCTGTACTAGAACAGCACGCTTTACAATAGAACTACTACCATCTGACACCCACCAATAAGTCTTTAGACTATCTTGACCCAACCATACTTGACGCAACAGTCATGGTTTTGATTAATGATGGTCACTGACCAAAAAACACGAGTTTGTAATGCGTTCCATCATGTGACTGTCATATCAGCCAGTCAGTTGTGTTGAACGCAGCCACTAGCCCATACAGTCTGCTGGTCGCGGTTGCGTGCGCTCTTTGCGACGTGACTCGGGAATCCTAATAGCTAGGTCATCGGCTGGAATTAGCAGGTAGTAGCTGTGCGCACAAGAGATGGTCAAACATCACAAAATGAAATGGTTGAGCCTTCAGACATGACAATTCGGTCTTGTTTAATGTAGGGTCAATGGCGCAATNTATTGAGTATCGCTGGCTAGAAACATCTAAGGATACACGTGAAAGCCGAAGTCAGTGAAGGGAACGCAAACTTATGTTATCGTCGCTTTATGAATAAGGACCGGTGGCATTGAACATTTTGATTCGTCCATGTTTGCAGCGGTGGTTATTTGTATTCGACTTATCTTGGTAAAAGATGTTTGAATGCTCATGGTTTAAATTGACATGTGAACAAATACAGTTTACAAGTTTATTAAACTATTGCAATCACTTCAAACTAGTTATACTCAGGTTAAAGATATGGGTGTGTACGAATGGTTGCACCAGCAGTGATATACATTACAATACCATGTTAAAGGTCGGTGAGTTTGGATCAATGAGGAAGTTAATTATTAGCTTGTACATACGTTGTGCTGTTATACGTTGAAAAGGTTGTGTACAGTACTATTATGATTGTCCAAACGCAGTAGTTTGTTACAAGTTGCATTTCGTAATTTTAATTCCATATGATCAAATATAAGCCACCTTTCGCTAGTGACAAACTAATCAATATAAGCAATGTAACCCGTTCGTCACTAAATAAAAATCCAAATGGTTCCAAAAACAGAACAGTCAAAAGGACCGAGTAGTTTAAGTCCAACATACGAAATACTGCTACGGTTTTTGAATATGAATACTTCCCTATCCATTCGTCTGTTTTGCCAACTTTGTTTGTACTGCAGCTTCGAGTGACACACAACTTGCTCCTTGCTCAAAGTGACATCGTGTTATATATATATATATATATATATATATATATATATATATATATATATATATATAGCGGAACACCTACTGTTTCAAACTGTGCAACTCCGCTTCTTTTTGCAGCAAATTGGCTTTAGATTCTTCCAGTTGCTTCTTACATCCGTTGTGCAGCCCATCCAAACGTTCTAACTCCATCTCCAGCCGCAATAAATCAGACTCTAGAGCGGCTCTACTGCGACGACGTCGATCGCGATATCGCGTACTGTGGTTCGCGGTTAGAGCAAACGTCTTACGCCACGTCAGTCCCGAACCAAACTGATCCGGTAAGGTCTCCTCAGCCGAGTCCCCGGTTACGTCACGAGTTGAATTATTATATTTCGTTAATCGAGATGATAACCTCTTTGTTGACCAGCCATTTTCGTTTGAGTTAAGTAGTCGAAGTTAGTTCATCCGTTTTTACCTGCACCCAACGTCCTCATTGATTCCTTCATGAATTGCGACTTTCTGTTCATTTTGAGTTTACTCTTTCACCCGTTCCTTTGGAGCAGGTTACATCGGTCGCGCAATCAGGCACTTTCTCAGAGCATATGTCAGGCACCACTCCCACATAGCTAATTAAAGGTGATATAACGTCCAGTTCAAGTGCAATTCCAACACACCTGGTTTACTCAGGGCACCAAATCCCATCCTAAGTGACATTCAGCCCACTTACCGCCTGTCCGGCCATCACTTCAAAGTCGTCAGATATGGTACTCTGGCCATCGCTGAATCGAGCAGAATTTGGTGACGTAACACGCAGTGGTGCGCTTAGAAAAACGCGTCTCAAGTGTAGTGATACTCAGCTGACACTTCAAGAGGTCAATCTGTTCAACTAATTGCCATTCAGTTTATAACCTTTCGATGCAATCCTGAGACAAACTGCTTTTGGTATTGTCCACTTGACAAAACATGAAGACATAAAAGTGTTTGTATCACTAGCCCAAAATGAAAACCAAACTGCTGTGTTATTTCTATCACTACTTTCTTGCCGCACCAATGATTTTTTCTTATTAACTGCAAAAGGGACTAGCTTTGAACTGTTTAGTCAGTCCAGCAAGCCTCTAGGGTCGTCTTCTGTTTCCTGCTGGTTCATCAAACCATTCTCTTGTCCAACGAGGAACTCGCCTTTTGTTAAACCAGTACCAGCCTTGATTCTTATCGATGTAACCGCTAATTTGTCCTTAGTACTCCGCTCACCTATATATATCGATCTTGTTTCTGATCTGATTGTTCCACAATTTTGAACTACGTTGGTTATGCTGCTTAATGTTCATCTGACATCATACACTATTCAGCTTACTGGCTCTGTACAGTTTCCCGATGATTCACAATTGGGTTTTGTTACATAGATATTCATTACTGTTCTAGCTGGTACCGTATTGAACTGTTAATTTCACTGCCGTCTTAAACTTCTGAGATCTAAACAGGCCAAGTTACTGGTGCTACTTAAGCTATTTCGTGTTACCCATTTAGTCCATCCACATCGATCCGTTGATCGCATTTGGAAATGAGACGTAGCCATGTCGTATGCAAATAACATTCTGGAATCGTGCAAGATCAACAGTGAAGCAGCACTCGACATTTCTCCACTGTTTTTATTCAGTTGACCTTCCTACTTGTTGAAGTATACTTATGCATTTGATGGACTGTGGGTGGGCATAATCTTTGCATATTCTTCCATTCGCTTCTGGCATTTCTTCTTGTCCGCGTACTTGTGGCGGCTGGCTTTCTGAATTCAGTTAACTGGATCCGTTGTACTAACGTTTTCAAGGCCCTTTTAATGTATAGTCATTTATGCAAAGCATTCTTTGGCTTCCTCTAGTCTGTAACAATATATATAATGGTCGAGCTTTCTTATGACAGACTGGAGTCAAGATAATGCGTGGCGTTCAAGGTGAACCATTTCCTAGTACACATTTAACCCAGCTGATGTAAGTGTCTACGGGTGCCGACGTTACTGAATCACTTTTGCAGACCTCGTGGATAGTTAATGCTGGATACGGAGCAGCGTTCGTTCATGAAAAAAAACAACTGTGATCGACAGCATATACAGGGCAACAGTTTACAGTTGCGAATGAAAGATGTTAGAGTGAATGTGGGGTGATATAAGAATATGGGTCAATTATAACAACCAACAGTTAAGAGATGTCAGGTGCCACATCTTGATTGTTTGCGTCTAACGAAGGATTGGCTTTGGTCATTCTAACTCCAGTTTATAACTGGTAATTCCAGCAGTGGCTTACAGATGACAGGCAAACAGGGGTTATTCAGAGCAAGCTGTCCATGGTTATTGCTCTGAACGTAGTTACTGCGAAACAGTGGCACTACACACGAAATACTGTATCAAGAGGTAAGTATTGATTAGTTGAGGTTAGTTAAAAATTTCCCCAAAACATGTTGTTTCTCCATTGGTCTTTTTGTGTAGGCAGAAGAACCATATTCTAAAACGATGGGGAGATCGTTCAGTTGATCCGGATAAGCCCTACTGGTTTGGTGGACACATTCACTCAATGTTTGGCTAGTTGCGAATGCAAGGGCGAGAATCTGAAATGTCTTAGGGTCTTTTAGATTCTCGCTTTGGAATCAACATTCCTCTGACTTCTCCGTTCTTGACTGAAATCATCAGGCATAGGAGTAACTGAAGATACATTCTAACCGATAACCGTCATGTTAAGAAACAAAGTCCTTATCCATATGACCGATGGGTATCGATCAAGATGATGAGCTCAAAATAATTAAGTTGCATTAAAT
>LOND01000205.1:123241-153150 GCA_014220965.1 Paragonimus kellicotti
ACGCCCTTCTTGTTCTCCACATCTAACATCGTTTTTCTTTTATACTACTCCTCGTCACTGCTGCAGTGAACGACGGTTTCAGTCACCTGGCCAGGCAAATGACCGTTTATCTGTATATGTGTATGGTTGTCGATTTGTGGACGAATAGCATCCATCTGTATTGTCTATGGTTATTTGTTCGTATACGACCGGCGTATGGAAAACCTACATCCCTCGGGAAACTGTTGTTATGAACAACAAGCCCCGAATTTTCTAATGAACAGCTAGTTTTCCCTAATTTATAATGAATACGTTGTCAGTAATAGACGTGAAAGTGTTGTAACAGATTTTACGAATAGCCTCTTACTGGACGAGAAACAAAGGAAGATTGCAAATTCTAAACTCAACATCTCAGTAATTTTGTGTGATGAAACTGAGTATCCATGATTTCCAGCTGTTTGTAGGGGATTGCATTACTTTCAATTTCCTATCTCTCAAGATGATGTGGGAAGACTGAACTCTGACTGTCCTAATTAGATTAAAAAAACCAAAGAGCGCCTATGAGGGTGTTTTTGTGTGCGGGTGTTCGTCAGAATTGCAAAAATAGGACTCACATTTTTAATGCAATTCATCAGGCCAGCTTGAACGTCAGGGTTCAAGTGATCCATGATTTGACGAATGAAATAGTCCCGACGTTCACAACGAACAGCCGCACATAACAATAATAGCAAAATCTGGTCCATCTCGGAATGAGCAAGAGCTGAGCAGAGGGAGAGAGGGGAAAGATCAGGTTTATGTGTGCCGGTAAAAACTGAATATAAATGTGAAAAAATGAAGCATTTTAAAGTAGGACAAACGTAAGGAACAGTGGTCTCCAAATGAGAAAAAACGCCAAGAATATGTGTCAGATAATTCAGACGAAACAGTGTAAATGAGCCTGTTTGTTGTGTTGCAATAAACAACACAACTGAAAGGCGACCACACGCAAGCAAAATCCACTTTATGTATTTGAGGTGCGTTTGATTTCGTCTGACACACAGAACTACTGTCTTGTACAAGAACACCGTGGTTTTGAAACAGGGTCACGGTGTGATTCGACACCGGACGAGAGAAAATCATAGGCTCACATGTCATGACGCACTGGTGGGTCCTGTGCTACGACCGACTAAGCAGTAGACCTCGACATCGTGAGTGAAGGGTATAACTCTTACAGGTTTGTGCTATTGGGGTGATTTTTAGCAGCGCCTAACCGAAATCAAACAGACTGCATAACTTGTTGCTTGGTCAAACAGGTATTCGAAATTTATCTCTACGTACATAACAGAAAACGCCTAGGGGAAAAAGTAACCAAGCATGCGCAATGGAATACAGATCGAGGGTTCTCACTTGTAATACGTTTCGGCTAAAACTCAATTCCAAAAGTCTTAAACATAATTCACCCAAATCATTCATGCGCTATGTTAGCCTAATACGCCGTAAGAAAGTGCCACACGCCTTCTAGTATGCAAGTCCAATTTCCTAGGGTGGATATACTCTTGTCGTAATGGAGAAGATCAGGTCCAACGGAGCCGTGCTGTTAGATTACTTGAATACAAATGCAATGGGCACAGAAAACTCCTATAAAATTGTAGCAGAGGAGCGTACCAGAGTTCACATTTATATTGTAAATAGCAAGGGGCAGTCGCGAACAAAATAGGTACACTGGAGGACATTCAATAGTAAAACATAAGCAAATATATTTCTCCTCAACCTTTTGTGTGTATAACATTTGCCACAAGCCGTAGAGTGCTTAGAATAAATGGGTCAAACATGATGAGATAGGTAGATATCACAATTATTCAAAGACGACACATATGAGCCTAACGTCTTTAACGAAACAACCGGCCAACACAACTGGGGAACAGGATAACTAGTGAGGGAGGATGCAACAGAGAACAGACCACTTTAGTAAATACAAGAGCAGACAGGAAAGTTGTAAATGCTACACGAGCGACTTGAGAGGTCGGAATTTGCTAATGACACTTTATCCTCGTCTACGACTCCGTTGTTTGTTTACAAGGCACAGACACCTTGATGTTATATGGTGCGAGGTGGACAGATGATGACCTGGCGTAGACAAATGAAATCGTTTACGAAGGGGTTGGTCACTGTAGGTCGGGTTCGTCTCCCGGGCTGGGGCCCTCGCGACTCACAGAGTCGGTGGCTTGAGACGTTAGGTGAGATGGCGGCTAATCGAGCTCAGTGGCGTGAATGTTGTCGTTGTTTGGCCGAGTTGTCTGTGAAGTGAGTGCACTTAATGATGCGGGGCAGTGAAAGCCGTAAGGAAGCTGTCTTGCTGATGACGCCTTACTTTCACTTACAGCTCGGTTGTTTGTTTGCAAGGTGTAGGCGCCTTGATGTTGTATGTTTGAATATAGACGTAGCTATTTTTAGTAGTTAGGTCCCTCCCCTTCTTTTTTTCTCTCTTTCCATAGTTTTTTTTCCTTCGTGGTTGTGTGGCAGTTAAGCATCAGTGTGAACCACTGATGTATTGCTGTCTATGATGATGATGATGATGACGATGTTATATGGTGTTTTTAGTGATTAGGCCCCATCCCTCACTTTTCTTTTGTTCCCTAGCTACAAATTGTTTGTCTTTCCATGGTTGTACGTTAGCTAAGCTTTGGTGTGATCCACTGACATTGAAGTCCTTGATAAAGATGATGACTTTGGAAAAGAGCTGAGCGGTGTGAACTGAAAAACCTAGATTATAAATGAGTGTATTGTTAATTACATGATAATCGAGCACCTTGGCAGAAGTTGAAATCCGTATGTATGAGGCTGCAATAATGAAGACTACTGAGTATATACTGGGTCTTGGACACGGAAAGGTTACGTCTTAGTGCTCTGTGGAATTCAGCTTTACGATTCTGGAGGATGCTGGCCACGATGGCTGAGTAACAAAATTCTGAACTATAACGCTCTTCCCATTATATTGATTTGGGCAACCCAAAACAACGACAGTATATGAGTGAATTGTAAAGGCCTTTTGTGCCTATTGCTGTCATTAGTAACCTTTGTCACTGTATTGAGCTAGCGACTTTCAGGTTAGAATCATTGATTAAATAGAGGAATCCACACCCGGTAGGAACGTATGATAAACAATCATCTTTGGGAACCTAGAAGCAATGTGTGCGTGTAGATATCCGGGGCTACAAGTTGGTCAGAATACTACTGTCATCGGACGATCTACCGTTTAATACAAGTCGGTTGGAAATGTATAAGGTGAGATCGCGGAACTAATTCGACAGGATTTTCCACTACTCTGGAGCGAAAAATGACATCAGTGCATAATTGAGCACTGTAGTATATCAACACAGATCCCGTAAAACCAACATTCTTTCACTGAACTGCTAGCAGATCCAGTTAAACAACAGGTATTAAATTTTAACCTGAAACGTGATCGTTCTGTTATACAAAAAGGGAACCTGAACGAAAAGGTGTGTGAAGAAAAAATGACATTATGGAGGGCCCCTAAGATTTCATGACTGATCACGTCTGACCTATCACAAACTTGTTCACACCTGCAGGAAAATGGGTGACAGTAGAGTGAATCGTCCCGATTGGAGCTATAGTGCATAGCCGTAATCACGGATTTATAATCCAGGGTCAGGATGTTAGCTTCACGTCTGGATGTCAGGTGGGTCCATCCGTATAAAAACATAGGCAACTAAGAGTGCACGTCATTCTTTTCAAAACCACACACGAGTTTAAGCATGTTTACAAAAGCACGCTATCCACTAAACGACAACCCACACTTAAAGTTAAACGGTCGCCTATTGATTTTATTCCTAACCTTTGTGTAGATTGTCAGCTATCAACAAGCAGAGGTTTAGATTTCATGTAACTTCCCTTACTATGCTTACTATGTCAGTGTCTTAACAGATTCCTTTCTGTCCGAGATAACAGTTGAAGAAAAAGAGGCGTAAACCAGAGGGACCCAGCAGAATTAGAACATCAACAACTCGTGGTTTATCTGAAAGGTTAGCAAACCATATAAATAATTGCAATAAAAACAGTTGTTCACAAATCGAAAGGTCGCTATAAAACTTTGCATGCAAAAGTGGACGTTAGGTTAATTGGTCTTAGTTTCACGCAATTAAAATGGAACGCACATATAAACAGACCAACACACGAACGCACCATCGCGAGCGCGCGAACAAAGTGATTAAACATCGCTTTTTGTGATAAGCACACCCGCAGAACCAAACGTAATAACGTGTGGAGAACAAAGGTTATCAACTAACAGATTGATCCGGGAAAGCTGAAGACAGTATAGAAGAAAAATCAATAACACCTGAACGAACCTAAACAAGCTGTTCAATCACTTTCGCTTACTCATTGAAACAGTGTGCAGACGGAATGGTAAGATATCAAAGGAGTGATTAACGATAAGTATTGTGAATTAGCAACCAGAAGGGAAAGAGAAAGAGAGAGGGAGAGTAAAACCAGGTTATACACAGACATACTCTTCCATAGCTGTGTGATAGCCGGTTTCGAGTGAACAATCACGTGTTTCTTATTCACGCCTCAAGAAATGGTTGCTGAAGGTTGTGCTTTGATTACGGATGAAAATTCAGAGGTTTCGATCGTGATAAGTGGAGAATTAGTTACAACTATTCATACTACTCACGGTCAGATCAGTTCTTGATAGACCCCTTTTAATATGAATCACCACGAGATCGTCAGTAGTGTACATCATTGTACTGATCGACAGTTAAACTCCGATCCGCGTGGTCGTCAAGCCAACATGTTGGTTGCTATGCCAGTAATCTCACACACCGGGTATGGTTAAATTAGCACGTCCAAACATTCAGCTTCAATCGCCCATATTTTGATGGGAGGCTTCGAATGGAAGCGTTATCAGACGTGGTAGCTGGCGTAATCATTGACATGCCTGCATCCACAACATGTCTAGCTTCCCTGATTAATACTACTTTATGACGCCTTTCTTGTTTTCCACGTCTAATATGGTTTTTCTTTTAGAATACTCCTTGTCACTGCTGCAGTGAATGACGGTTTCAGTCACCTGGCCAGGCAAATGACCGTTTATCTGTATATGTGTATGGTTGTCGATTTGTGGACGAATAGCATCCATCTGTATTGTCTATGGTTATTTGTTCGTATATGACCGGCGTATGGAAAACCTACATCCCTCGGGAAACTGTTGTTATTGAACAACAAGCCCCGAATTTTCTAATGAACAGCTAGTTTTCCCTAATTTATAATGAATACGTTGTCAGATTAGGTGACGAAAGTGCTGGAAAGTGGTGATACAGTTTTAGAATAGCCTCTTACTGGATCGTTAGAACAAATGGAAGATTGGCAAATCTGAACCAACATCTTGCATTAATTTGTTTCGATGAACTGTAGTATCCATGATCTTCAGTCTGGAGGGGTTGCATTTACGTTTCTAGTTTTCTATCTCTCAAGATGTGATGGCGAAGATACGTCTGACTGTCCTAATTAGATTAAAAAAACCAAAGAGCGCCTATGAGGGTGTTTTTGTGTGCGGGTGTTCGTCAGAATTGCAAAAATAGGACTCACATTTTTAATGCAATTCATCAGGCCAGCTTGAACGTCAGGGTTCAAGTGATCCATGATTTGACGAATGAAATAGTCCCGACGTTCACAACGAACAGCCGCACATAACAATAATAGCAAAATCTGGTCCATCTCGGAATGAGCAAGAGCTGAGCAGAGGGAGAGAGGGGAAAGATCAGGTTTATGTGTGCCGGTAAAAACTGAATATAAATGTGAAAAAATGAAGCATTTTAAAGTAGGACAAACGTAAGGAACAGTGGTCTCCAAATGAGAAAAAAACGCCAAGAATATGTGTCAGATAATTCAGACGAAACAGTGTAAATGAGCCTGTTTGTTGTGTTGCAATAAACAACACAACTGAAAGGCGACCACACGCAAGCAAAATCCACTTTATGTATTTGAGGTGCGTTTGATTTCGTCTGACACACAGAACTACTGTCTTGTACAAGAACACCGTGGTTTTGAAACAGGGTCACGGTGTGATTCGACACCGGACGAGAAAAATCATAGGCTCACATGTCATGACGCACTGGTGGGTCCTGTGCTACGACCGACTAAGCAGTAGACCTCGACATCGTGAGTGAAGGGTATAACTCTTACAGGTTTGTGCTATTGGGGTGATTTTTAGCAGCGCCTAACCGAAATCAAACAGACTGCATAACTTGTTGCTTGGTCAAACAGGTATTCGAAATTTATCTCTACGTACATAACAGAAAACGCCTAGGGGAAAAAGTAACCAAGCATGCGCAATGGAATACAGATCGAGGGTTCTCACTTGTAATACGTTTCGGCTAAAACTCAATTCCAAAAGTCTTAAACATAATTCACCCAAATCATTCATGCGCTATGTTAGCCTAATACGCCGTAAGAAAGTGCCACACGCCTTCTAGTATGCAAGTCCAATTTCCTAGGGTGGATATACTCTTGTCGTAATGGAGAAGATCAGGTCCAACGGAGCCGTGCTGTTAGATTACTTGAATACAAATGCAATGGGCACAGAAAACTCCTATAAAATTGTAGCAAGAGGAGCGTACCAGAGTTCACATTTATATTGTAAATAGCAAGGGGCAATCGCGAACAAAATAGGTACACTGGAGGACATTCAATAGTAAAACATAAGCAAATATATTTCTCCTCAACCTTTTGTGTGTATAATCGATTACGGTCGCAAAATATATTGTTAAGATAAGTGAGATGAGGTGGTCACGTCGTAATTCGTAGCCTGTGATCACCCTACTGATATTTGTGTTCCTAGAACCAAAATATATCATGGTTATTTTGAAAAAATAATTTCAGTCAATCCTCTAACATCATTTTAGTGTATTATGTTGTAAAAAGGATAGTGTCGCTTGGTAATGGGAATAAAACAATCGACGCCCATAGGACTGTTGGCCGAGCGATTAAGACTTGTGACTTGTGACGTGTAAGTTGGCCGGTTCGAACCACCGAGCAGACTACACCGGATGGGTCCAAACATGGACGAGACCGGTAACGGAATGCCGGTTTTAGGGTGAGCATCAACCAAGCATTACATACAAAACGACGGTAAGACAATTTCAGGTAAGTGAAATTCGCCGTGAAGTTTCAGGTTCCGTGAAAAAGAACACAACACTGACCCCAACTGTCCGCAACTAAGGTTCGAATAGGCGTTCCGGATTTTAAGTTGGCAAATCGTGAATTTGGTCTTATCTTGCTTTCTGTCGGAGAATGTCTGCATGAAGAGAATGAAACGCTTGCTTTCAAAGGCTGTTCAACGACGCTGAATAAATGCACTTTGATCGAGTTTATGCTGGACTGACTATTGTATGCGGTGAACCTGATGAAGTTGTTCAGCTCTAATTCACTTGCAAGTTTTCCTCCTCTCCCATCTTCGTCAGTCCAGCCTGCAAAGCATTATCTCTTCAACTGTTAACGTCCACTAATCTAACCGTTTATCAAGCATACACGTTCACATTTACCGGAGACATGCGACGACATTTACCCCAATTTCGACCCTCCTGTCGATGGCTTTCCCAACGTGTCCTGCACTAACCATGAATGTGCATAAACGACGATCAGATTCATCTTCACCACGGTTGCCTACCGTTTGTATGTACCGTCCATTAAATTAAAGAGTTATGTGAATATGTTGGACACGGCGCCCAGAGTGATTCTTACTAGATTTGGTGCGAATATCATACGACGTATGTGAACATTTATTGGCATTTATTAGCACGACAGTTACGAGGTCTCATTTTGAGCAGTGTTCACAAGTGAATGTGATTGAGCAGTTAGATAGGAGCATTCGATCTCGTCTACCGTGAGCTCGATGACGTGATAGTCCGCACGGTTGCTGCACACTTCGTTAGAGTGAGCATATGGACTACTTATGACTAACAGGAACGAACATCGAGCTCAGGGCTTCTTAACAAGCGCTGACGGAAATTTTTGGTATGCGCGCAAATATTGTGATCGAATATGAGTAGTATTCAACCCATATCAACCGAACCATCAGCTACTTATCAACGATAGTGGCAGCAACAAAACCTGAAAATAGTTCGCGTCCAAACAGGCATTGTTCAACTGAAACAAACAAAATTAAAAGAAACATGGATCCGTGGAAGAAGTGACTCTAATCGAAATTCCTCGGGATTTCCATAGAAGATAAATTGCACTATAAGCAGAGGGAAATGCCTACATACGTCAGTGCAAAACATTTCGTAGCATAAACCCAACCAAACCTTTTAAAGTTTGTTTTTAATTTCATCAGTCAATGCGCTCGTGCAGTGACCCCGGAACCTCATAAGTGCTATCATGGCATCAAGGGCATGAACTAAATCAGCGTGGATAGAAGAAACTACGGGGAGTAGAACCTCGTCGATAAGCGATAGTAACAAGAAGGTGGACAGATAGTGACACACCGGTTGGTTTTAACAGCATTCGTGTGACGGAGCCAAATTCAGAGTTTACTGCGTAAGTAACCTAGTCATGAGAGAAAACAACAGACGCTTCGGGTGGGGTGAGTTTATTCATCGAGCGATACTTATCAAGCAGCTCTTTACTGAGGGCATAAAGGAATCAAGTAGGTTGCCCTAAACTAACTTAAAGCTCCGGTTAGCTGTCAGTCGTGGGGGTTTACCTTACCAGAAGATTATTTGACAGGGATTACCTTTACACTAGCAAATACGGCATTTTGCTTTTCATGAATAGGAGCCCAATTCCAGGTCATTGGTAGTCTAATTCGCCTCTAAGAGGAAGAATCGAAGTATGTCAACATTTTGTGTTGCATCAGTGTAACTAGTTCGGAAGGCATAGCACATGGTACAGACATTCAAACTGAAGCCCTAAACTTTGGGAACTGCGCATCCAACTCAGTCTACTATGTTCACCAGTGTAACCTCGACGATGTTGAAGTAACAAGATAAATAAACCGGACGTATCTGACACGAACCCACAAACATTTTTGTATATCACGTTACATTTTTGGCTTTCACATTGTAGGACGTACATCGTCATTCAACATGAAAAGTGACCGCTCTCAGGCAGTCCAAACCCAAGCAGCGACAACAGCGACGGAGAAAACGGAAGTCCGAATCACTGTTCTAGTGATATGTAGTGGGTCGTCGTTAATGCTGAGTTATCTTGTATTGTTGGTAGACCAGACAATTTTGTTATAGACTATCCAATTCAAAACGTGTGCTTGTCTAGCTATGAAAATTTGGGCTTATTTTCAATCCAATACGATAATAAAGTTTGTGAACGCTGCTTGTCGTGTTATATGGACATCCCAAACCCGTACACGCCATTGTCTTTCACTGAATTCAATACTGCATCAGTTATAATAAGCAAATCAAGTTGCTATGGGCGACGAAATAACTTTTCTACACCTTGACCTTCAACTTTCCGCAAATTCTGCCAGTGAGGGATAGCAACAGTCACAATCTAATTTTCTAAACAATTACTTAGGAAAGCATAAAGTTTGCAGAGTCACCTAAAGTTACACCTGTTTATTGATAAAATACGGTTGTTTAACTCAATCTTGGATTGAAACCGTGTTAATTGCATCCTATATGCACGGTTTTCTCCAATGAGTGTCAAATCAGATTTATGGATATTCTGGAAAATTCACTTCTAATGCAACATGGACTAACTTGCAGTCATAGCAATAAAGCCATCTTGTAGCTCGGGTTATTACACTCGACGACTGTCACAGACGCTGACATATTCTCATAGATGGTAGAATAATAAGTATATCACGCGGCTTTTCAAACAAGCCAGTACTAATCTGCGATTGTCAACCAGTTGATCCATAAGTGGTTTGTTCATTACTGCCAGCCGTTACCATCACCCTTTCTCGGTGCGTGATTCAGACACGCACCGATTGATCGATTAGTCTACGAGATTTCTTATAGATAGTCACCTATAAACTGACCATTCTCTAATATCACCGTATTTGTGTGACGAATATGCTATGCGTTTTGCTCTGCATCAAAGATCGACGGTCACTTGCTGATGGTCGGATCAAACAATAAATGGTGACCTGAACAACGTAACACGAGTGTGGCGTGACCCGCGGAAAATGGTGCGTGTTAAGATCGGATAGGGTTCACTGTTGAATGTGATTTTGTTCATAACCTGGTGCTTGTTCAATCAGGTCACTGGCGTGCAAATCTTGCCCCCCCCCACTCGCATTGCGTGAATTAGACAACTGACGGTGGTTGTCCGTGAATGGAAATGTACACTCCAGGTAGGGCGGTGACCACCAACAGCAATCAGGAGATGTGGGCTGAACAGACCAACTTACTCCGTCATCGGAAGTCAGTTTCTTGTTGTCATCCGATGGGCGATGGTCAGTTAACCATAGTTCGGTGAACAACATGATTCCAGCTCCCAAACTGCGCATGCAAGCTACGGATAGGAGAAGATAACTTGACAAAACCGACACTCCCACTGGTTTGGCTAGTTTGAATCTGTTAGAGTTATTACGCGGTTCATGCACGCCACAGCAAATAAACAATTCAAAAAATAGATGGCAAAATGTTCGAGCTACATAATGCACTTGACAATTGTGATAAATTGGCATCTCGGATTTACAAGGATGCCAGACCACGGATAACGAGCACGATCATGGTTGAATTATATGTAAACAGCTGACAAGCTTGGTGTTCGAGGCTAAGGGAACTTTATTAGCACCATCATGCGCCACTGATTATCTCAAACGAGGCACAAAACTCACGAAAAACTGAAACAGAAAAGCATTTATGCAAACCTCAGTAGGCGACAGGGTGAATATCTTCATTAGCTTGTAAACGCTTCGTGATGTGGATATAACTGATACGGGTAGACAAGAGCCCGGTTGTAAATAAACTGAATGAAGTACAAATCTGTAACACAGCACTGTTATAAGTAGGATGTGCGACGAAACACGCCCGTTGAAAGTGGATTAGGAACCCGTTACGGCGTTGTTCACCTATCGCGTTCGGAAAGCGTTTGTCATGAGTCGTTTAACATTAGACCAATGCCCTTCAACCCTCGCACCGTTGTACCACATAGAATCGGTTCACAAACCATCACGCGAGATGCACCTGCAGTGCAAGGTCAGTCACATGCAATTAAGGCTACGACCAGCTTAGTGATTCATTGCCTCAGTGCTGGTTTACGGTCACACATCACGTTAGATAAAAAACGGAAATGACACTACATCATTCGGCTAAGATGCCGCCCTTACTGAAACATTATCAGGAAGCGCATGGTATCGTATCTCACTTCACTTCGAACAAACAGTCATTTCGACTAAAATGTTATCCTCAAGAATAAGCTGTCCAACCTTAATCGATGGTTGTCTGATTGCCTCAGCCACATGACCAATCGGCTCAGAGTCGGTAAAATCCACCACGCTAGACATACGTGGTGTCCCGGGATCAGTCAGGCATAGCCGTAGCTACGAGAATTTGAATGAGTCACCGCTTCAAAAGTACGGTGAAAACGTGCACCGTTCAAGAGAACAATGCATTTCCGGTTTCCACTAAATGTAGTAAAGTAATCCACATTACTCTACGATCATACAGCAGATGTTGAACGTGACAGGGGAACCTAGTGAAGAAGAGTAACCATAGAATAAAATACTCAGTAAGGAAATAATGTACAGCAAACAGAATGCCAAGTGAATGGTCATCTAGAAATCAACACATTGTGACTGTGACGATATGGACTGATGAGACAGGCTACGGAACGTATGTTAATTTATTTTTCTGGTATATTTAGGAATGTGGCTAAGCTACGCTGGCAAGATCATGGTCAGTAATGAATGTGAAGTCGTTTTATGCGTGCAGTCCAGTATGCAAACTACAATCATATTAGTGTATTTGCTGAAATCAACGAAAACCTGATAATTCCTAGTTTTCCTCACTATGCTAGACATAGACCCATAACTCGTTGCCTCCAGGTAGTGCAATGCATGCCTTCAGTCGACAGTAACCGTGAGTGCACACCTTTCGGACATCGCACATTGTTCCTGTGAAGTGTTTTTATAACCCCACGCCGAACTGGCATATTGGGAAGCGCGGAAGTGCGGTTCAGTATTATCACACGATGAACGTAGGACAGCACATTGTAGTGAGCATAACATTTTATCGAAATGGCTATCTGGACGGAGAGATATGAGCAACATCAGTAACGGCTGCCTGTTATAATCCAAGGAGGAGATGTTTATTAATGGATAGTGCACATCAATGTCGAAAAGTGGCCCACCTTAGCATTGAACATACGCAGCAACCATATGGGACGTGTCACTCCAAAAAGAGTTGTTAGGGAATCCGGTGTGACAATGGGAGTTGTTCAACTTAGCCGGCGGTAGAATCAGTTGTTTCGTCCGCTAGTTCAATTCCTCTTCACGTTTTACTTAATCGGCACGAAGATAGAGTGTTAGGCATCATGTCAAATTGTATGAGAGAATCTGCAAAATTTCTACAGTCTTACATTCCTTTTTACCCGCTCGAACCATACGGATAACGTGTCACTGCCATATTCCACACGAGGTGTTGTGTCAACAGCCGACGACTACGGAATCAATCACTCGTTCAGCTCATTGCAGCCATGAATGCAAGCGATCCAATCTGAATGACCATACTATTCTCAAGTGATGAATAGTTGTTCAACCCCACCAGCTTACTGAAGCTGCACTAGCCCCGAGCTAACTGCTGAATAGTAAAGCCTATATCTTAGAAGATAAAGCTCTGTGATTCAAATGACTGTTTGCGAGAAAATTGGGGAGTAATACTATCGGTAGCTGCCGGTCATGTTCCACTTGACGGGATTTTTAAGACGCAGTGCCAGACATTTTGCGTGTAACATCATTAACAGGACGCACTTGGTGTGTATGGGAGGTGTTAGTTGGAACCTCCCATTCCCCATCTCGAAAGTTAGGTGGCAGAAATCCGGTTGTGTATGTATGTGTGTGCGGCCCAAACAATCCGATAAGCAGACTGGCCATTTGACGTGACTAAAAAGAAACCAAACAAACTGGAGACCAAGGCCTGATTCATCAAGATGAGCAATGGGAAAAACGACGACGTGTTGGTGGGTCATAGCAGACCTTGATTTACGAGACCGGCCTGCTGGACAGACGTCCGTTAACAGATTACGAATTAATGGAAACTAGAACGGGACCCAACAGATTCGTTCTTGCGAGTTCTCATAAAACTACTTGTGTTAAACTGGGGAATTTTCAGAGCGCGGCAGCTTCTATTTCTCTTACGAAAGTTGGGGTTGCTGGCACACGGACACATTGAATTGGGAGCGGATAGATGTTTATTCAGACAGACAAGCAGACGGGAAGCAAATTTCATTATCCAGCAGAGGCATGTCGTCACACTGGGCAGAGGCGCATAACGTAAACGTTAACTTCATTCTACTAATAGCACCGTGAGCAGTAAAGGTGTTTCAATCAATGTTTCAAAGAAAGGACAGTACAAGGCAAGATGACGTAAGCAGTATGTGTTTAGTGGTCAAGGTCTATCCCGAAGCATGCGAACGGTTGTGTGGTTGTTGCCACTCGTCAGGTCCACACACTCGGTAAGCTTCGAGCACATTGCTCGCATCCGACGTTCCTACAGTAGGATGTGCGGTCCAAGTTCACCGGGTATATATATATATATATATATATATATATATATATATAATGACCAACCACGACCATGAAACCAGGCGTATGCTTTTGGCAAATTATGACCATTAAACCATACCACTTATGTCACATTAACCCCCACAAGATTACTATGCCATCTAGAAGCCTGAGAGAGCCTGATTTATCACACGGTTCCAATAAGTGCTACTTTGATCCGCAATAATCCACGGACCACACTGAATCTGAGATAAACAGCACAATTAGCTTGCAAACGCACTGTCCACAGTTTAGACAATGCGAAGAAAAATGGCTGAGTTGATGGGTTTGACTAAAAAAGGTTAAACTGATAAACTGTCATGTCAAACACTCCTAACCGATGTTACAGTGGACTGGCGTAGAGCAGGAGATGGACAAGCGATGAAGTTGCTTAGAAAAAAGTATCGTCATCAATGGGTTAGTCACCTTTTGTGATCAATTTGTGGGCAATATCGAGGACGCTTTTGACATGGAAACGAAAACGCGATGTTACGTGTGATAGCACATTTTAAAAAGCTAATCTGTTCAACGTCAGAGAGCTTATAATCGGTAGATTCTAAATGACGATGTTAGCTTACAAATGAAACAATGACTGTTCCCAATCTTAAACTGTTAACTTACGTCCCAAAAGCACATAACTCATTCGCCCACTTAACAGTCATGGTCTGTCTGTAACAAGTGAAATGAGTGATCTTTCATTAACTAAGTTTTAATGTACTCACATAAAAGCAAATAAATCTTCTTTTCCACAGGCGATGCTATCCAATGCTATTAGTAACTCCTTTGTTGTTTAAATTCTTTAAAAGTTTAAAGACTCAAGTTTGGTTTAGTACTGATTAAAAAAGGAACACTAATTTTTAACCTTAAAGACTCCAAGGCTTACATATGTCTACACTTAACCAAAAACCAAACAAACTTTCGCATGGTCAGCATCAGTTGATCATACCTAATTCTACTCTTTAGTGATTATGTTTAGCCCACGAGACGCGACCGTCTTCAAGATGCAAAACAACAGAAGATAACATCAACAGTAGTTAACTCCAGTTATCTGGTGTCACAGTCACAGTGTCTAGGTGAACGAGCTGCCGAGTGCGATAGGCTTGTCCAGGTGGTACAACGTCTACTGTGGATGGCTGCCAACTTAAGGAAGCTGCCAGTCAAATGAGCGGTGTTTACGCTGTCTGACGTAAACCATCGGTTTCAGACTCGTGCAAATCACGATTTTGTCGCCATTTTAGATTGACCACAGATGGATCAAATCTGACATGTTAGTTCACCAGTCGCTCTGCTGCGAGCATGCGCAGCCGAACCTAGGAGAGGCAAGCGGATAATGATCACACAAGCACAATCATGAGGCACACGCGCGACCATGTGCGAACCGAACGGCTGTTCCCAACAGTTTGCATGGTGCCACTGGAGACTGAGTCACCGACTGGGCCTACATTTTGGACCAACAGAATTCTGCACACTTAAAAAAATTCGTTCCTTTGCCAGATGAACAAGTGTGTCGCAAACGGTTTATTCGTTTGAAGTAGCACAATACGAAGTCTATTGTTCAAGCATATATACAGTCGGGTTTCGAAACCGAATAAGTGGGTCCGGTTCGGTACCGACGCGCCATTAACGGAAGTGAAACCTCAGTGTTACTATAGGCTAATCCGGAAACTGCATACGAGGATGCGAAAGCGTGTAATGATTGTGATAAGATAACAGTGTGGTGTGGATAAGACATCTAGCCAACTAGAATAGACTGTCTGTGATCGCCCCCATAAAACATGTGTAAGACTGTAATAAGCAATACGTAGGTCATAGGCGTGTAAGCTGATGTCACCGTGTTAAATGACTGTCTAATCCGGATAGCGTAAGTCAACCGACTAGAACAGTTGTCCGAAAGGCGGACAGACAGTGCGACCGGCCTTAGTTCAAGGGACGAACAAAGACATATCAAGCAATCTGTCAACGGTGTATAAGAAATTCGGGTGAAACTGTAAACATTTCTTACCTAGGCCTCATCATCATCATAGACAGCAACACATCAGTGGTTCACACTGGTGCTTAACTACCTAGGCCTAGCATGATCAACTCTCGTATCAGCTTGATCATTTCGCATGGTGGTACCGAAATATATCAAATATCTTGGAGTTTTACATTTACTAATCTCTGTTTATCACACCGTGTTACCGATGCCTTATCAACAGTTAGACTTTGAGCTGTTTTGATCTCTGAACCAACTGTTCACTGACTCTCTTTCGTCGTGAAAAAAAAACTTGAAATATTAATTTTTTTTGTTCGCTCGAACGTCTCACTATTTCACTTCACCTGATGCTGTTTGTTTACAATCATTTTTAGTGATAAATCTGTTGACAAGTTTTTCTGTGGTTCATCCGATAACGGGTTATTCCGTCGTGTATCACATAATAACACAATACAATGCTTTAATCCTATGGTTGCATGAACTTCAGCTCATAGAACTTCGATCCTTCCGTATTTCGCGTGTTATCCACGTAACAAACACAAAACATTCACAAATCTAAAGGAACAGTGAACTGTCAGCAGACTTCTTTTTTCACCTCAGCGTAAAATTGTAATTTGCCAGTCATATTGCTTTTCAATAGTCTACATATCTCTCATGTCCACTGGCGGAATCCCCACAAGCGGAAACTGATGTTTGCGCTTGTTCTTGTTTGAGGCATTTTACGGAGGTTATGGCGGATCCGATAACACTTAAGAAGCAATAAAATGTTTCGAAGATTTAAACAAAAGCAAATGGCAGATTAACGCTGAGGGGAGTGACCAGGTGGAAATGCTATTGCAAGAGAACAGAGATCAACCGTATGTTGATAAATATTACTAGAAAAAACATGAGAACACTTACCGCAATCAGGTGATTTGCTGATCAGCACCAAATTTGGTGGGCGGAAGGTGATCACTTCTTGCAAAACTTCCTAAAAAATCAAGGAAGTTCGGTTAGTGGGACATTAGAGACCAATGAAAAACGATCCAGTGTTCTCTGGTGGGAAGTGGGATGTAAGTTTCCGTCTACCAAAGTGAGACTGACTCTAGCATCAAGTTACTGAACGTAAGCGTAAACCTCGTGGGTCTCTATGTTACTTCAGCCAACTTAGCTATGAAGGGTTCACCAGTACAAAACTCTGACATGTCGTGAGGTGTTCAAATCCCTATGATATTCATAAAATTTCATTCCCTGAAGTCCATTTAATTGAATCTGGTTCCCACACCACTTACTATACTTCCGAGGTAAACACGTTGGAACTATGTTGGTTACAGCTCTGGAAATCGCACTATATAGATGTGACAAGTATTGCCATGCATTAGCGCAATGTATCTGACCGGATGTTATTAACAATGGAGTGAAAAACTAAGAGTGACTTAATAGCGGTTACTCGTTCTGTAATCTGAACGTCTGACATCTCTTATCTCTGTGTCAGTATCACGTTCACAGTTAAATCATCTGACCGGGTATGACCTCTCGCTATGTGTCTAAAGAAACTGACTCAACAAATGCGGTGACAGTGATAGAGTCACCGTAGACGACTGATATTAGTCCAGATCCGCTTTAAATCTTTTCAAAAGAGTAACAGGATTTCCAAATGTAAAAATATGAACTGAGAAATGGAACTGAATCAATTGTTTGGCGATGTGATACGTAATATCTGTTGGTCCGGATTAACT
This sequence comes from Paragonimus kellicotti, assembly GCA_014220965.1. Taxonomy (NCBI): domain Eukaryota; kingdom Metazoa; phylum Platyhelminthes; class Trematoda; order Plagiorchiida; family Troglotrematidae; genus Paragonimus; species Paragonimus kellicotti. The sequence continues at coordinate 140,637 of LOND01000205.1, forward strand.
CTGTACACAGTAAGCGGTGTTGAACGGTGTTACTAATTATAATCACAAATGCCATTAACTGCAAGCATTGGCTTGGTTGGACGCGGTCCATCGATGTTCAAGAGACTGTGCTGGCTACGACCATTGAAGGTTTCAATCGCCGTGACGTTTATTCTTACGCAAATACTCTCTAATCAAATAACTGAAAAAGCCTTAAGGCACCACGAAAACAATTTTTTCAGTGAAAAGACATCTCACCTTAAACCAACACAATTACATATCCCATTAAGTAACGTTAAGAGAAGTTGTTGATCACAAACAGGCGAAAAAGATTTTGGAAAGGCAGTATTAACTGGAGTGGGCTAGAGAGAAAAGCGATCTAAACCCCTCTTTATTTGTTACCACAACCGCAACGAAGTTGTGACTGTGTTTTATCCAATCGCTTTATCATCATTTTTACGGAATCACTAACTCCCTCAGTGTTAAGTAGTTTGATATATAAGTATAATAACGTAAAATGGGAAGATTTTAAAACAGTTCCGCCCACTGAAATTTTTTCCATTTCACTATTTCCTGATCAGTTACTTTCCTGCTTCGACTCATCGAACAGAAGTGGCAACCAGACACAGGTCAGAACCAACAACATCTGCCTTACGACGTGAAGAGTTTATTTACCAAGACAAATGAATCCAGTGAGCCACGCTTGTGACGAAGATATCCGTCGAAGTGACCTCCCGTGGTCGATGGAGAAACAGTCAAACTGAGGTAGACCGCGATCACTCACATCAATGGGATTTTGGCAGGGGACAATACGTAATCTAAGCGTCCCCATTTTAATCGATGAGCATATGGTGAGTGATGGCTTGCATTCCTAACACAATAATCACTGGTTCGAATCTTTTCCAGTCGATTATCATTTCATAGGTCCACACATAGAATAAACTGTCCATAGAGTGTGGGTTTTTATGGTGAATTAACAAAGGCAACAAGAAGACCTAAGGGACAACTGGTTGGGTTTTGCTTCAGCGATACCTAAATTTCATTGGGTCAGGTGGACCAACTAGAAAGTGTTGTTAGCTAAAGGTCAAGATAAAAGTTTTTAACAGAACTCCAGTTGCCTGGTTAAATTTCCTCTATTCAGCTGATGGTGACGTAGCAGAACTAACAGTCTTCACTTTATGGACCGAAGCAGTCATCTGCCATCACCACTGCGTGTGATAGGGTGGTCAAATATGAAAACAGTTTCCTGAAAAACTCCTACGCTGTGACAAATAAATCGGGTTTCAGCTAACACAACATCCTTAATTTAATAGTAAATACACTGGGCTGCATATATTAAAAATAGAACTAATAACGAGAAGACATTACGAATAAAACAGCCACTCGTGAAGATAATGCGTGAGATTTATCCATCCGATATTACTAACTGCGAACAGTAAGAAGATAGCATTTTAAGAAATAAAAGGTGTGACCGAATACAAGACCTTCCGATATAACCAGACGAATTTAGGAGGAATGTTTCAATTACTTTTTATGCAAACTGAAGTGTACGTAGGATACGGTATGACTAACGATAACAGTGAACAGTTTTAAGAAAGAGGATACACGAATAATTGACCTGGGAACAACAGTACCGGCGGCCACCAGTAAAGTAGTAGGCAGTTGTTTGGAACATGTTGGATTTTATGAGCATCATACAAGTAACGAGGTCAAACCTACGACTCACGAATAAGTGATGGAATGGTAGACTACCACGGAATGGTAGTTAAGACACTAACCCGTATCAGCCAAATCACTACACAGCTTCATAATGCGTGACCAAGTCTTCAACTGTGACGGTAGGCTTCTGACAACCATACACGCTCAGATTACGTAAATTAACATAAGTTCAATCCGTTAGCATATGTACCAACAGATGTCTGTTCGCGATTTAAATGTGACAGCCACTGTCTCCAAATGACACTTTCCCCACATAACTCTCAGTTATCTAAACAATCTCTGAATGTATTTGTAGATTGCTCAATAATTGAATGTCTTGTTTGTTCCATTTCAGTACGTGTATCTTTTAAATACGAAGAAACCGAGCTTTGGGTTGGTTGTGTGGTTCATCGGTTGTCACGGTGGACAGCACAGAGGTAAACCCACGGTTGAGACACTGTAAAATAGTAACATGTTTTGATTTCAAACTGTTCAATTGGCTTCAAAATACAGACAGTATAAGCTAAGGACGTGTTTTTAAGCCTGGAAACTGTTTTAAGAACAAGACAATTTTAACGTAAAATCTTATTACCGCAAAGCCTGTTTGACTGTAGCATGATGCAGTTCCACAATGCGACAGACTAACAATTTACAATATCGACCTTCAAACGTACGCTATAAAATTGAAGATTAAGTTCGTCGCACGCAGATATGACCAGAATAGGTGCAATCTAACCTAAAATGGTGGTGAATTCTTTTGGAATTCATAGATTATCGAGTGCAATGCACATTGTCAATAGTGGAAATGGGACCCTGTGGGGTGACATGCTTATCGATCGCCGTGACTCAATGTATGCACAGGGATAAAAAAGATTTGGTCTACAAGTTACGACTTCGACGGACTTGTTAATACTTTCCAAAGATAGACAACAGATCAGACAGTCGACACTGCAACTGTCATTCTCTGATTGGGGGTTCTTCATCCAGTCAGCCTCGATGCCTATGACGTCCTGTTGAGATAAGGCGATGAGAATAACTCGTACTGAGATGTCTGCTATTTATGGGTTAGACGGAAACACAGCAAGAACGAACTAACAGTTGGAACATGAAAGTATCATACGTGACTTCGAGGCCCAAGCCCACCTAACGAGAGTTGAGTGCGTCAACCAATCAGTTTGTTAGACCGATTGTAAATCTAGGCCGGTTGGTTGCACAGGCCATTCCGATGACTCATTCGTAAGATGTCAAACCCATCGGCGCCTTGTGACCTATGGCAGCACGGGTGGACACAGCACGCTCACGTGAACAGGTGAAACAATTGACCAAGTGAAGTGGGGTGTGGTTGACAAAACAGTCCGAGAAGAAACAAGCCTCATAGCCCGTCACATCTTGAACGGAATCCTACCGACTACGACACAAAACCGGCAGTGTTCAATTTGCATCTATCCAGCTGATGGTGGTCACTGTTGTCAGCTAATTGATGAGGGAACGCTTAAGACAGAGTGTCTCACGACAGACAATGTGCACTGTGATGACAATATTACACAGTCTGGTGACGAAACTTTTGCAAGACGAGCAGTCAGCCGGGTCACCGACCTAACGTGAACACTGTCTGCCCGTATACAATTGCAACATTACTGATTAAGCAGCGTCAGAACAGTTATCCCAGAACCGCAAGGAAGTAAGTATTACGGTGAAAAGTAAAGAAGATGCAGGGCACGCGCGAAGTCACATAACTGTTAACTTAAATGAAAGTTTTCAGATACCTTAGAGTATGCAGTTTTCGCTAGCTTATCACATGATCATATTACAGTGCCTAAAACTACCTCGATTGGAATTTGACCCATCAAAATTAAGACCATTTAAAAACAAGAATCCTGAGGACAGGTTAACGAAAAACAGCAAAGTAGAAGCATTTCTGTCAAGGTTGTTGTGATTTGTCACCGGCAAATCAGACCGGAATGATTGTCTGTTAACATCTGTATAGTTCTGGAAACTTTTGCAAACTTCTGGTGTGACATCTATCGGTGCAATGTACTGTCGTGTAATCGTGTTTTTAGGCATTCAACATTTTCGCAAATCACTCATCCACAATTCACCATCTCCTAATTGTATTGAAGACCCTACACTGCAGTAACGAAGTTCACGTTGAGTCCTGCACAATCTCTACATAAACCTTGGTCTACGCTCAGCAGGCTTCGTAATCCTTTTTGAATGGTGTAGCTTAACAGATCGTTGAGTAGTATGACCTAATAACACCCGATCGTATGGACCACATATACCCACAATATATTTGAGCTCTGAATGTGCACATTCGAAGTATCCGTTATCAGATATTAAGCAGAACAACTATCACATAACGATATGAATTCATTTCGCACACTCTCGTCAGTCGTAAACGTGTGACTAACATGAAAACAAAATCAACAAGACTTAAATTCCTCAAACGGACACTCCCTGCTCCTGTAATTATGGATCTGGATAGATTCCTTAAAATCAGATGTAAGATGGCGGTTGAACCTACTCGGGTTATCTTAGCCTGAATTGTACTTTAACCGTTTCATTTAAGTCTTGTTGGTTTTGTTTTCATGCTAGTCACACGTTTACGACTGACGAGAGTGTGCGAAATGAATTCATATCGTAATTTGTGTCTTCTGACTATTCTATTCAAATGGCTAAAAGGGACTCAATGTTTCAAATCAGATAACGCTCTGCAAAAGACGTCCTGTGAGGGGTTTACATTAGTTCTACTGTATTTAGTCAAGTGCTAATAGGTCACCTTTGAAAATGCATTTAGTTCATTATTCTAAAAATGTGAAATATCATTCATACTAAGTAATCACCCCCATTACCTTACTAGAGGAATAACATTCAGGTTCTTTTATGAGTCATTTTTCCACAGTTTGATCTGTTCGAAGCAGCACGTTTTGGACAATATACACAGCCATCAGAAAAAACGAAATATGTTCCTGGACGCAAAACTGGACTGGACAGTTTTCAGTGGTTGATCTTTACGGACCATTTGTACGCACGCGCACTCGTGGACAGAACGGAAGCCAGTTGTTAGGCTCGAACCTGACATGCAACAGAATACGGCCCTATATTTCAACGAACTGAACTTTTGTGTACGTCTACCCACTTTGCGCCTAGATGAGCACCGCTGAATACCGTCCATTTCTTGATTAATGGACGATCACAGGAAACCGTCAGGTTTGATACAACTTCATCTAACTAGATATCATATTCCGAGTACTGTAAACAACTGGATGAAAAATAACGACACATTCCGTATGCATACACCTCAAAAATGGCGGTTTTTCACCGTAAAACCACTTCACAACGCATACAAAGCTTTACCAGTTAATCAGGGTAGAGTCGTCTTGAACTGTCCAACCATGCTAGACGGAAAATTTTGAGGGCAAACGCCGTTGCACTATATGTTTACAGCCCTTATAATTCAGAGATAAGAAGAAACCAAGCCCCACCTTCCAGCTGACCGGATAATAGCTCACGCATGGGTTGAATCGGCATCACCTTGCACTATGGGCATGCCTATGCGATCTTCTAGTTGCTCGTCCTTACACCGCTCCACGCGTCCTCTACCATCCAACTTCTTGTGAAGACATACGGGCTTACCAGCCCTCCATCAGCACGTAAATAAATTTCCAACTTCTGGCCATTATTACCCAGCATGCTGTGCTAGATGAATCGAGTGGTCTGGTACCTAGGTGAATAGGAGGAGCAAGCCATAATAACAATTCACTCTGAATCAATGGGTTTCTAGCCAGCACACATGAAAATGAAACGAGCTACGATCCAGAACCGTGTCTATTTGATGTCATGTCCGAGCTAGCTAACCGAGGTTACTCGCCCATAATCACTGGTCGGTTGTAAACGCGATCTGCCATTTAGCGGTTAAACGTCTTCTGATTTGTTCATTCGCTGACGAACACTCGTTTAATTCTTCCGACCTGTAAGTCTGAGGACTAGTTCAATCAATAAACTACGCAAAGGCAGATGAGTCGTTAGTTAATCCACGAACGGGGACTTATCTGAACTAGCGATCTTCACTCAAAGGCGACCACCCGTTTGGTTCGTTCATGAGTGAAGTGAGCTACTGTCAGCGTGATTAAGCATATTAGTGTTTGTCACGTAACTAAGCGTCAGTACAACCATTACATAAGTTTCGCAATAGATAACTACTTAAACAAAGCTTATGGGTTTACTAAGTGAACTTTGCTGTTCATGTATTTAATCGCAGCTACAAATCCGAGTGTAGTTTAGCCTCAGTCATCTAACAGGATTTATACGAATTTTTTATACAGTCGTTCCAGTCCAACAAGCAATTAATGGGGGTACTTTTAAAAAATGAGACACATGGGTCACTGGTTAACTTGATGTTCTGTTTCATGCAAAATAACCTCAGATCAGATCAAATAAGAAGTGTAGGTCTGAGAAATCTACAAGTTTTGTTCTGGTACCCCAATCTTTCCAACCCATATAACACGATTTTAACAATTCGTCCGGAACAAAATGGTCATCAGATTAAGTTGTCTTCCTTTCTGTCTGTCCAAAATGAAGAACTATGAAACTGATAACCAACCCTCGGATACGGTCCTGACAACGGATACAAAACTTCACTAGTAGGTCATTCAGATGAGGGAGTATTAAGTTGTGCACGCCTCCGTAAAGGAGGCTAAGGGACAGGCTTGGGTGGTAACCATGGCGATCGTGTGGCTTGGGCGTAAACGCACATCAAACATGAGTCAGCCTGGAGGGAGACGGGTAACGCCTAGGTGAGCACGCGGCGAAACAACGCTTAAATTGGGGTATGCGTGCATTAGACCAGTCGTGAATTATTAACCTAGAAATAACTGACCAAATAAAAACACTTAAACTACTGATGGTTACTCAGTCTCCCGCTGAATCAAGTGAACACTGTTTGATCAGACTAGACGGAGGTGAAAACCAGAAAGAAGCATTAATTTTGCTTAGATGACTGAGTAATGTCAATTTTCAAAAGTAGTGAGAATTTACTGCAGTTCATCTGCCAGTCAGTCTACTGACGTCGAGTTGACTAGACGACATCTTTCGGAAAGAATTCCATGAACATCCGCAGTCAGGTTTGGAGTACCAAACATAGATTGCTCCCCTAAAGCTGCTCCATAATCTGGCAAACAATTCGCCCGTATACCGCTAGCCGCGTTAGTTGGAGCCATTGTCTTAACTATGCTATGCACGGGCGTTATCGAAGACGGTTGGAAGCAGCTGATGAGGTCAGTCGAGATTACATGTGACTCGAGTCATTGATCCAAGCAATCTGTGAATACCAGAAATGTGTGAAACAAGACCAAGATACGCTGACATGCCGCATCGTATAGTGACCGATAGTGCTACTATGAATACAGCGTGCAAGCCGTACAAGGGGGGAAGTTCACTTACATCAAAAATCCACTTACTGAGTAGATTACGGATGGCGCAGTCTAGGCATACTGGTCACGTTAATTCTCAGTTATATTCCAACGTCCGTACTCATTTCTTCTAGACCTATGGAATGACCTTAAAGGGTTGTTCTAGGATTACTTTTAAATTAAATTAATTAAATCCCCGAGCCTTCACTACTGATTACTAGTAGGCAATTTGGTAGAGTTGGCAATCCAGAATAGATTAAACTGTGAAAAACTTTGGCTTCAGCTGAGTTCGAACTAGTGGCAGAAACAATATGTCCAGACGTATCAAGCGCACTATCACTTGAGCTACGAAGCTGCATCACGGGCTTGGAAGTGTCACATTTGGGCATAGTCACCTATCCGTCTCACTGGCTCATTTAGAATCCATCAAATGATACGGGGGATCAACTGCCCTGATAGAAATTCCGAAGTTGTTCAAGCCAGAACCCATGAACGCCATTGTTGAGCACTTAGATTACCTTACTCATAAGTAGTGCGCTGCAATCAGTACCTGTGAACATTGCACCGCATTACTAGGATGAAATCACGCACAGTTAACAACAGGCATACACAGTGGCCATTGACCGTGGTCTCCTTCATTCATCAAGCAGTCCGATTGATAGCAGACATTTCTCTCTTCAAAACAAGGGGCTGCCTATATCAGTTAATATTTTATCCTTTATCGACTTCTTAAAAGCTGTCCGCGTTGATAGATTTTTTGAGTTCACACTACTAGTTCATTTCGGTGATGTTTCTCAATCGCATAACTTGGTATTGAACGTGGTTCTTCCCAAGTTGGTCGAACTGAACCAAACCAGTCCGTGCGCTCTTCAGATGGACTTTGAAGCAAACAATGATATTATGTTCTAATCGGTAACCCCAGAGTTTACCGAAAAGTTTTCAAGGAAACCATAAGATAGCTGGGTTACAGAGTCGTTTTCGTCTCTGTATCTTTTGCTTACACATGGCTTGTCGCCTTGTGGTGCAGTGTCACGTCAAACACGCTCGGTCGGAGTATTTTCGGAGGGACTTGTGACTCTTCAGTGATCTGCTATTCACTACAAACATCTTGACTACAAGAATGTTAATAAACCGGGAAACAGCGCCACACGTTTGAGTGGTGACAGAATTGGAATTCAGGCAGGTGGCAGACAGGAATATAGGAGGTACGTTCGATCAAGGTCACTTGAGGACGACGGCAGCCCGGGTCAACATTAATTCGGGCATCAACTGACCTCAAATCCTCCCACCGGACACGAGAATGGAACGGTCCTGCAGATAACAAACGAGCACTTTCAGAATTGAGATACGGTCGATTATTAAGGGCAATCCAATATCGGGCTTGGGCTAACTAACCCAAGCTAACAGGATATTAAGTTTACTGAGGATAGCGTGGCTAAATCCACACATACCGTTTCAGAGAAATCCTGAGGAGCAAAAACGTTTGTCGGATAACCGCTACTAGTGGGGTATGAATACTGTTGCAACAAATGGTGTGTGCAAAATCCGGAACATGCACGCATCGCACTCGTATTTTGTGTCTAATCGTCTGCGGTCACACGCGATAACACGGCGAAAGTGGACAGGTCCAGACAAGTAGGCACACGTGTGCATAGGTGATGTAGGTTTGCTAAGGGGTGGAAGTCGGGGGAGTTTGCATGGGGAAACCAGTTCGTAGAGTTGTTGGTTCGTGGCTAAGTAGGAATAGACACATTCCGATAGCAGAAGGAACCAAACACTGGGGTAATGACACTGAAATTTCAATCGTAATTTTGTCTGGGTCAGCCGGAGAGGCTGTGGTATGTCTGGGGTTTAAATCAGATTTTATGGTTGAGAAGTGAATCATCTGGAGACAAGCGCAACGAAGTGGTCACTCCATCCAACTCCAGAGGATCCCAGACGGTCATTTGGTATGACTCACATGACACTTGGACCACTAGATGAGAACTATTCTATCACGTCCGATCCGACGCGGAACTAGAACAAACATGCGGCAAATGTGTTGTCGCGTCGGCCAGACATTATAAGCTTTGATAAAGCCAATATATAGGAATAGAAACTCACATGTAATAACGGTTTGTATTGCACAACCATAGCATATTGCGACAAGACTAATCTCTTCAGCGTGTAATTTAATAAAAGCCGCATTAGGGGATACCAAACCCAAGCCACTTAAAGTGAATGATGATGTGCAACTACTCTTACTAATACTTCACTCGATTCCAAGTATCGTCAGATTTAGGATGAGGTGTTGATGTGAGTATTTAGGTTGTTATGTAAGTATCGCACTTCTATGAAGCACAACACCATTATCAATAATAAGGACGAAATACAAATAAGCTGGCATATTCAGATCGGGACAAGCACTTCGTCTTGTCCGGTTTAGTAGAACACCACCAACTGTAGCTCAGCCGTAAGTCAGATAGAAACCTATTTACCTATATAGTGGAACCAAAGTGATTTCGTTAATCCAGCTACCCAATTTTCGCAGTGAGTGCGTAGGAAATTATAGTAATCAGACTGATGTAGCAACGTAACTCTTTAAGATGATTTGGCAAGCGTGAATTATTTTCAAGAGTACACTTGATTTCACCCAGTGAAACTCAAACCTCTAAAGTGATTCTCAGCAGACTATCTTCCCTCCACACACACATACACACACACACGCCTGTGTAGGCATGCATTCGAGTCCTAGATCGATAAACGCTTTCTGGCACGGGCAACTGCATACCTGGACTGTCATTTCAACGTGATCAACTACAAAGTGTTGTGAGGTGTATGGGTGCAACTGAAACTACAAGTAATAACAAGAATATTTAATGAAAAATACCTTTGCTTCGATAGACCAACCGGCAACCAAACGAAGTACAGAGTTTAAGTAATCGCCCAGTTTCTAGACCCACTGCAGCTAACGAGTGCACTTGATAGGCGTGTGAATTATACAAGAACTTCATTGCCAGCCAGCTAGCTAGCTACATGCACAGCGATCCGTGAGCAAGTCAGCTGTTTGCAAATGCACTTAACGGAACTATTCAAACAAACTGATACTCGATCGCGCAGATCTTGACTACGGGAACCATTCTGTGGTGCACGTGTGCACGCCTGTGCCGTTTAGATGCTCTAGTTCTGCGTCTTAACAATACGACAAAATTGATGAGTCATGAATAAGGAGTGCACAGCAGAAAAGGGCGGACGAAACGATTGCCACCGTTCTACAGTCTGTAACCGCAACTTGCAGAAGATCGTGATTTAACAGTAGGAATATGCAAAGCCGAAAACATAATCGTAGTCCAACACAGTGAAGATGATAAAACAATGAAAACACAAAATATTACTCTATGTTTGACAAAACAGTCTGATCACAAGTTCACCTTTGTTCGTACTCGACGACTAAGACACACCACACCATCCTTAAAAATTTGAATTCACTAGTGGGCTAGCCTGGTGGAGTTAGTCTCAACAACTGGCAACGAGGTTTTGAACAGTTGCGCGGACATACGTTGATTTGCAGATCTAAAACAATTGTGTGTGTGTTTGACAAGTGAAATTTTATGCTTTCAAGTTGCAATGCACTGACCACAGTAAATCTGAATAAATCATGTTGAGGCTGGCTACTGTCAGGCAGCTCTAGCCTAGAAGTGAACTATCGAGGAACCCGAGAATGGAGCACGCATCATCTGTGTAGTTATACAGTCAACATCATCTTTAGTAAGCTGGCCCGGACTCACTTGGTTGTAGTGACAAGCCAGTCCGTGACATGTTAACATTCTATTAGTTTGGGTAGGCAAACTGCTGAACCTCTGGTTGACGGTCTACATTTACTGCAGCCGCAATGACATTCACTTATCTGAGCCACTCCACCCTCAAGTGGAATTCAAAGGACCACTGATCGAGTGGATAAAAGGCTGTCTGGTAATGCGAAATTTTACGACGCAAAGTTCGCTCCCTTTACCCCTATTTGATGAGTTCAAACAAGGATAAGTCTAAGTGGAGTATCAACTGGAGAAAGGACATCGTGAAATAAGTTAACCAAGTTGTGAATAGGACTTCATAAAAGATACAAGGGATGACTTTTGCCTCAGGATATACCGATAATGTAAAAACGTAACTAGCAACTATCTGAAGCTCACATGCACGTCGATTCCCATACAGGAAAGTTGATAAGCTGGGCATTCTTTGAAAAGAAAGAAAAATTTACCATGAAATTTACAGACCATTGAGAGGGCTGCTGGTGTTAAAGATCCAGTTTTGCTAAAGTACCAGTGTAACCTTTTGCACACGTGCTGATGATGATTAACTCGGCACTACGTTTTTCGATTAGTGAAATGACATATCGGTGTACCGAAGTGAAAGATGATATGCCCGGACAGTTCAACTCACTTCGTCTAAACACAATCATCCACAGTCTGTTTACTCTGTACGCCACCGCAAACCAAATTAATGGCTACTGTGAATGAATCTGTGGGTGCAAGGGGCCGGACTGCAATCGACCTGTCCGGCTGCCAGACTAACAATGAATTAGATTTGTCTCACTCTTTGGTGGTGATACATCCACAACCTGTTCAACGATGCTGACAGGCGGACTACAACCAAGTTCATCAGCTGTTGCGATACAATCCGGTTCAAAAAACACTCACGCTAAATTTATTTTGACCTCGCCGCAACCACTGACTAAGCACGTACATGAAATAGAACAAACGGATTGTCTGGAACTTCCATGCGTTGGAAAACAAGAATGAAAAATAGATGGCGCAGCCAAGAAGCATCTGTCGGACTGGAGACAAGGAAATCCCTAGAGTTGTAAATAAGGGCGATTGTTCTCGTAAAGCTTGTAGACTAAGGCGCTGATCTTGAAATGATCAATGGGCAGGTTCCCAGACAAATTCTTAAGAGCATTCTGGGATGGAATGCAGCAGAATGTGAACAATTTTGTCGTAATTTTGCAGTTAAGGAAGTCACACTTAAGAGATACTAGGCAACGAGCCCATGTTATGCTGTTTTCTTCTCCCCTGCAAGACTGTTAAGAAATCGGCTGCTTTGTAAACTAGTAAATGCATACAAACGAACACGAATAACCTTGAACTCCATCAGATATTACTGTAGTAACGATTAGAGATTTAGCGAGAATATGAATTTGGTCAACTTGAACTGTCACTGATCTGTACAAGATGAGATGTGAGGAAGAAGGTTCATTTCAGTGTGAACGACTGAGTTGGAATTAACAATCAACGGTGGACCTATAAATAACCTTTCTAACACGCACCAAGTGTCTCAAAACAGAAAACCATGAGACAAGAACAGAGGGTCTTACTTAACAGGACACCGATCATTACAGGCTTTATCGTATCCCCGCGCCCCGTTTCCATGAAATCAAACGGTCTGCCTAG